>LOJH01027360.1:0-18717 GCA_001685095.1 Ellobius talpinus
AGTAGCCAGGCAGGAAGTTTAGGTGGGGAAACCAGGTGGGAAGTAGAGGCGGGGCGACAAGAACAGGAGAATTCTGGGAAGAGGAAAGCTCATTTCCACAGTTATACCCAGCCACAGAAGAAGCCAGATGTGACTGCCTTGCTGAATAAGGTATCGAGCTACATGGCTAACACAGACATGAATAATGGGCTAATATAAGTTATAAGTGTTAATAAGTAGTCTGAGCTACTAGGCCAGTCAGTTTATAACTAATGTAGACCTCTGTGTGATTTCCTTGGGACTTAACAACTGCAGGAACTGGGCAGGACAGAAACCTCAGACAACAATCTCTTGCTGCTTTAATGTTGTTCCTTTGTCTTTCATTTTGACAGGTTGGTATATCGCAATAAATTTCTCTTTGGTTTGTATTTGACGGGAGATCACTGTACTTATTGTACCTAGATGTTGACGTCCTCTTCGGACTTGGAATTTTTTATCTAATATATCTTTAAACATCAATTTGGGCTCTTTTTCTTCTTCTTTACCTCTAATTTTCAATTTTTCTCTCCTCCTCTTCCTTTCCCCCTCTCTCTGTTGTTGGTAATCAAAACAGAGGTTTTGCATATGCTAGGCAACCATTTGACTACGGGTCATGCCCCATAATTCCCACAATCGTTTTGTTCATTCTTTTCCTTTTTCTCCTATCCCAATTGAGCAATTTCAGGTATTTTTCTTCAAGTTGACCCTTTCTTCAACTTGGGACAATTTTTGAAAATTTCTTTGACAGTCACATACTGGGTCCTTACACTCTCCATCTCTAGGATTCTTGTTCTTAAAAATTATTTCCATTTCTTTTTTTTTTGGGTTGCAAGATTCTTTTTTTTATTTCAGACACTTTAAAAAAATTTTTTCCATTTCTTTTACCAGCTCCTCTCTTTGTTCATGTACTAGTTTCCAGTTTTCCTTTTATATTTGTTGGTTTATGTATGAACTTTAAAAATGTTATTCTGAACTTTTTTCCGCATCTTCTATACATTTTGCAGAGTCCTTAGTTAGGGTTTTGTTAGATTCTTAGGAAGGTTTAATGGTTCCTTGAGTATTTCTTATTCTGTGCCTCAAAGCTGATATTTTTACATTTTCAGAGAAAACTAGTTTTTCTGGCTTTGTAGGTACATTTTTTTTATAGTAGTAAACCTTCAGAGTTTCTTCTAGCTTATGATTCTGACTGGGTCAGCTAGCAATGTTCTTAGGAGGCAGAGCTATTTTTAAGTTCTCTAGATGACTGGGCAACTTATTACTTTTGCTCTACATTCAAGTGAGACAGAGACTTTGATTTTTTGCTTTATGTGGCAAGACTACTAGTGGATTATTTTTGTGTGTGGGTCTAACTATTGAATGGGAACTCCAATAAAATGTTTCTTGATCAAAATATGCCAATGTTTGTATTATCAGTTGACAAGGGTTAAATGGACATTCACAGATTCACAGATTCAATGTGAATGCTGGATTGAGATCCTTCCCTCCAATAGAAGAGAATAAGCATAGAATCTGAGGTGAGGATAGGCTTATCACATGAGTATGGCAGTGCTGTCATCTCCTTACTGATCTTATTCACCAGGGTGGACTTGCCACTTCTTCTATGACTGGGTTTTGTGGAGTCCAAGAATGCTGTTTAAAATTACAGGGTGACCTACTAATGTCTGCTTGCTGTTGTAGTCTCCTGTGGAGTTCTTTCTTCTCCCTGGGCAGGGTGTGGAAGTGGCTTTTGAGGAGGCAGAGAATTCTACTTCAACTCCCAAGTGTGGCATTATTAACATGTCCTTGTTCTTTAGATTCACTGTGGAGCTCTTCTGGCTTTCCTAAGATTATGTGGAAGTGGCTTTTGAGGAGGCAGAGGATTCTACTTCAACTCCCAAGTGTGGCATTATTAACATCTCCTTGTTCTTTAGATTCACTGTGGAGCTCTTCTGGCTTTCCTAAGATTATGGAGTGAATTGGAAGTTGACTTTCTTGAGACTCAACCCAAGCAGTATTTCTACCTCTTCTGGGAGTGACCATGTCAACTCTGGTTGGGCTGTGCTGTTGACTTGGATGCCCAGCACAGTGTCACTGCTGGCAGACACAATGATCTTTCACTAAAGTCAACTGAAAACATTCTGTCTATTCCATCTGCTTTGTTCTATCTGGTTTCAGGTTGGTTTTCTAGTTTATTTTTGGTAGGTTTTCCATTTTCCCATGTGAATAGAATGGAGTGAGCCTCCCCAGAAGTGTCTTAGAATGCGAGGGGAACTAAATACCTGGACCTTCTTTGTTTGTTTCCTCAGTAGGATCAGTGGACTCTGGAGATTTTTTTCCCCTGTGGCACCATAGCCTTGGGGAAGATGTGAAAGTGTGATATGGTTTAATGGAACTGACTCTTACCATTTTGGCACTGATTTTTAGACATGGCCGCGAAAGGTTCAATGACTCACTCTCATGCCATTCCACATTTGGGATTTTTGTCAAGACTTCACTGTTTGAAGATAGCTGCTGTTTGATATTTTGGTTGTAAAAAACTAAAATGTGGGCTGTTCTGTTCATCTGTGTTTCTGATTTTGCATCTATTATATTTTCATCTTATGACGAATCGAGTGATTGGTAAAATTTTAATCAGAAATCTGGAAATCATAAAAAATAACCAAGCATGTATTCTACATATACAAGCAAAATTGTTTAAACAAAACCAACAAAATAAAATTGAGAGCTAATATCAAACTAAATAAACCTAGCAGAGGCCAGCATAAGTACTGTTTGAAGAAAACAAGCAGTAATTACCCCGCATGTGCTACAGACAGACAAGTGACTGGGACTTGCAGGTGAGAAACAGGCAGCAAATGTGAGCTGCAAGGCTTCAGTAGTCACAGAAACAGATTCTGCAAGGGAAAGAGAGAGCAGGAGGGACGCTGCAGTGCATTCTGTGACACTGGTCAGAGCTTCCCACAATGATGCATATCACTAACTACCTCACGTTTTTCCTTAGCTCCTTGCTAGTTCCTGTGCTCTGGAGGTTTGACGCCATAACAAGCTGTTTATTTTTTGGTAGGATGCTGGAAGGAAAATCTTAGCAACTATAGTCCTTTATTGCACATGACTAAATGAGTATTTTTGGAAAGTAGGCATACTGGATTGTGGGATAAATAACTCATTTTCAGGATACTCAACAACATTCAAGCACATAATGGGAGTAAACAGTAGATTCTAAATTACCCCCAAAGTGTTTGACAATGCCGCTATTTTTGACAGCTAAATAAAAACGTCATAGAATAAATCATCATGGAGTTAGATTCAGGGCTACTAGATTTGGCCCCAAATAAATTCTTGACAGTAATACAGGCTTACAGACCCTGAATAGGAATAAAGGAATAGTTTACTGACCAGTGAAGATTTGAGTCAAGCTCTTAGCAACTACTTTTCTTCTTAAAATTTGAGTTATGATTACTGTTGCTCTCCACATGATTCTATATTGATGCTATATTAGTAGACTCATTATCTCAAAGCTTGCAGAATGATGTTGACAGGACACTGTATTCTGAGGTGCTGGAAACAGTGTACCCCATGGAACTGCATATTACCTTAGGATGAACTGGGGCGAATGTCTTTCTAAGACAGGGTAAAAGACTGTAACTACACATGGATGGTACCATGCATGCAGATGGTATTAGAATGCTGGTGACTACTGCATTGAATGCACCACTTCTCTTCCTTGTATGAAAGCAGCAATAATTCATACCACACAAAAACCCCCTTCCACTGACTTCCATAACTGACCTGACTAGCTTGGAACTTATATAAGAGAAATTAGTTTACATGATTAGATACATGAGATTTATGATTTGATTAAACACAAACATGATTGATTAATATTTTTAGAAGAAAAAAGAGAAATTAGGAGCCATCTAAATACAGTGGAAGGATGGGGCTGGGAAACAATTATGGCCATGTTTGTGAGTTATGATGACATGTGTATTTATATCCTTAAAATTGTCTGGGGTTATATTCCATCCTCTTACAATGACATTGACTTCATGGTTACTATTTTCAATGAATTTCAGCCTGCAGAACAGGATTTATGATGTCAATAATTACTGTACTCTGTGAAAGGAAAGTAACTTCTGTTACTACTTAGCTCTAGTCATTGAATGTCTGGATCTAGACCCTGGTTACCACTTTTGGTAATTTTTGTCTGTATTTTCTTTATATAAATTGCAAACTATTATGCTCATTAGGTTATTTATGCAGTGAAAACAAGACCTCTAACTGCTGGCTGATATACCTAGCAATGTCTCCCTCTTATTTATATTGCATTCTGACAAATCATTCTTTTTGGATTGGTACTTAACTAGCCATTATCTTTGCTGACTGCAGCAATGGCCATTGGTTTTTGGCCTTCCTACGTGTAGCACAAAGTGGATAATATTCACCAAATGCAGATTAATTCCTAATTAAAACCACTTACTTACTTGTTTCCAAACATCTGAATATAGTATATGTGAGCAGGGCTGTTCTTAGAACCTGGCCATAGTGGCATTATTTGAGTCCTATGGCATGAAAGTTCCTACACAGCTCAGCATCCTTCCCAGCATCTCCTCTACACTAAATCATTGAAGGAGCACATAGGAGCATCTGACACTTCAGATTCTAAGCTCATCATATGGGACCCATATAACTAAAATCGCCTCTTCTTGTTCTTTTATCCAAATACTTGGTTCTGAAGGTACTGCAGTATTGGTATACTATTTACAGATGTTGGATTAGCAAATCCAAGCAGCAAGTTTAGAGATACTTTTGTAACATTAAATGGCACAAAGAATTCTACAGCTATTTAGGAACAAAGGGATACATATAAACATTTATGAGAGGATACACTATTGAAATTGATAATGAACCCAGGAAAGAAAGCACAAGAGAGCAAGGTGGTGGGGGTGGGGGGATTACATATAAACAATAGGAAAAAATAAAATGGAGTTTCTTTTACCAGACCAAGAGGAACAAATAGCTCTGGAGGAGGACCTTAGGATATTTCATAAAAATGCAAATTATTTATTTAGCTTTGCCTGTGTTTGAAAATGAAAATCCAAAGAACAAGATATCATTTCATACCAGCTGATCTGGAAAAATCCAGAGGCCTCTTGGAAATAACTAAATATGTGTCAGCACATAGGAAAGTCATTCACTGCAAGATAGAAGACATTAATGCCTAAGGCTAGGTATTGATTAAGAGGTGGCAAGCTTGACATAGCAACTCTTCCGAGTTAATAATTAAAGATCAAAAATGGAAGTCAAGCTTAAATATCTTCAGTGTCGCATAATTTAGAGTAGTAGAATTCTTAGACGTGATCTACAATGATATTTATCAGGGAAGTAAGCGAGTTCATGGTATCATTATGAATACAGCATGAGAAGCAATCAAATACAGTGCTGTGTTACAACACAAATACACCTTTTAAAAGATTTTGCCTAAACAAGCAACAGATATACTGAGCTACATAAGAAGCCTAAATCATCTAAATATATGACATAACACTTAAAATCTTCCAAAAACACACGTGCGAGAGAAAAAAAACACTTAAAAACAGGTTCTGGCAGGTGACCCTGGTGAGGCAGAAAGTCCAGGAAGTGAAGTCAAGGGAGGGAGACCCAACATGGACTCAAACAAAGAAAACCTTGACTCTCCGGTGATAGGCTAGAGAGGCCCATGTGATCCAAGTTCTCATATATCTTGGGTTCAGGAATATAACAAAGAGAAATATCTATGCACTCGGGCTGTTCCATATATGTATTAGAGTTTAGAATACAACTATGAGAAATACTTCGCTTTGTTTTATCAAAGGTAGCTACCCTGCCAAAGGCCCAAATTCCGCAAATCTTCTCAAATTTTAATTTCCTCCACCTCATAAAACTTGTATGTAAAATTTTAATTTCCCTCACCTGGCAAAACTTTTATTTATACAAATCTCCCTCCCCCAAATTCCTGGAATTTGGTGGCCGGGGGCTGTGGCTAACCCCTTCTTTCATTTCCTTTGCACAGTTTTTCTTTTTCTTTTTTAATGAGCTAATCTGGAAAGACTGTGAAGTCACCTCCCAGCCAATGGGAAAAGAGACAGTCGTCATGTGTGTTAGGATAAGAATCAGGTGAGTTTCCCACCCAGGTGGCTCTCTAATCAGATTTTGATTTTGACCCACCCTTTGGCAAAAAGAAAGTGCAGTGCTGAGTGAAAGGTCTGAACTTTCCTCATGTTGCCTCTGGGCCTGAGTTTCAGTTTCCAAAAAGGACAATGAGAGAGGTAGCAGGGACACAGTCAAGGGAGATGATGCTGACAGGCCTAAGCCAGCCCTCAGGGTACCTCAAGGCAATGACCAAATATGGACGGGTCCTGGGACTTGTCCAAATGTGCCCAAAGATGGAAGAATTGCTGCCCTAGCCAGCCCTGGCTAGCCCCAGCTATTCAGAGATATACTAAGGTAGAGTCTGCTTGCTCAGCCAATCAGAGATAGGATGACCTAGCTGTCCCTGAAACGCCCCCTAGCTGTGCTTAAGAGGAACCTGTGCACTCAGCTCAGGAAAGTCCTTGCCGGTTTTTGTTCAAGAGAATGACCCCACATGTGCTGGTATAGTAAATTAATGCTTTTGCTGATTGCATATCTGTCAGGTGGTCTTTTGTCGGCCTTCTCGTGAACCCTAACGCTGAGCTACTTTCAGTTTGTGTTTTCCTTTGTGTAAAGCCGAGGTTATTTGTTCGTTTCTAACACTATGAAGGAATAAAATGAAAGAATACACTATTGATTATGCTTAGTCCCAGGCCACAATTTTTAGAGGCAAGAAAACAAAAACAGAAACAAAACAAATGTCTTCTAATTAAACTAGAAAGTGCGCAGGAGTTGCCCTTTACTTCCTGTCCTCTATATCAAGGCAGCGTCAATTTCACTCACAGAAGTGGCTCTAGCGGTCATTTGTACAACCTTCAGGTAGGTTCAAGCCAAAGACTGTGATTTAAATGGGAAAGAGGAAATGTTTTACTCATCTTGAAAATTTGGCTTTTAAAAAGTTAGAAAAAGCATTTATTCCTAGATATGAAGCAATCCTGTAGAGGTCTTTATTTTAATTTGATTGAAGTTATAGAGGTTAGAGGTCACCATTTTGGGGCATGGGCAGAAGGTGTGAGAGACTTTTCATGTCCACTTCAGAACTGGCTTCTGCTAAAGTCATCATTAAGAACAACTTTCTGCTAATACAATGATAGTGCATTTATGTGTCATTTGAGGATCAATGCTTGAAAAATTGAATAAACATTAATAACACTGGGAATTTCTAACTTCAAATAGAGGCAATGTTGAAAATACTAACCAATTTTATACTCTGTTGAGACTGAACTTTGAATTTTTTTAAAAGATAGAATTAATTTATTACAACTTAGAATTTCCAGATGAGGATAAATTAGGAGGTAACAAGCAAAGCAATTCCAGCTGGTGGTTCTCAGACATAATCTACTGCTAGCATGCCTTCCAACTCTGCCTAAATACACTGGAAGTATTTGACAAAGCACAGAAGCTGAAAGGAAGAAAGGAGAAAGAGGGATGGAAAAAAATCATAAGATGCAGAGCAAACAGAAAACAGATAGAAAGGAAAAGGGAAGATCTCTGTTTATTTCCTTGTGTTTTGACCTTGAAGGAATCAAGAACTGAAATTTGAAATTCCCGCTCAAGCACAGACAACACATTGTATGATGATTTATCACAAAACTGGTACCTTGTCTACTCTACCTTCTGTCAGCATATGTATCACCATTCTTTTCCATATGCTTTTGTTTAATTTTAGATGCAAATTGTTTTAAGGAAAAGGAGCTATGTCTATTTGTGTTCTGTGTTAGAACAGTGAATTCCCCGGAAAGTTAAAAACCAAGTACTAGGCGTTTTAGCCCAGTACCTTTCCCACTGACTCCTGGAACATCAGTCCAGGCTCTCATCTCTGCACAGACAGAAACACAACTTTTAAAGGGCCCCTTTTGCATCTTGCTTCTTTCACAGCAAAAATTGAGGAGTGTGTGACAGTGACAAGGGTCTCTTCCTTCTTCCGAACTGTTTTCTCTTTGATGTCTGAAGTCCAGGAAGCACACTGTGTCTCTTCCTCTACAAGGAATTTTCAAAGCTGCATCTTCAGTCTCTGTGGATTTCCAGAAGTTTAGCATGCACTTTTGTGTATCTGCTTCAGGAAATTCTTATCTCTGCTTTAAAAGGGTTAACCAACCATTCATCTTAAAACTATAGTGTTGATGCATTTTTCACTTTTGAATGTTAATGCATTTTGGAGTGTTTAAGGATGTAAACAATAAATAGCACGTCTGTCATTCTTGAATTCTGGGGGAATAAACGAATAACACAAAATGTAATTGTAGTCTAGGAAGCCAGAGGTTACGTTCCTCTCCATCACAGAACACTGAGGGTCACAGGCTTCACTGAGGGGAGGGTGTAGTTTGATCCATGACCAGGGCTCATGGGGGAGGCAGAGCAGAGTACCCCAGAGAAGACGGAAAGAAGAAAATGTCCACGCCAATGTCTCTGTAAGCCTCTCTCAATTCTTCATCTGGCTTGAGTGGTGGGGAAATGACAACAGGGGAGAGAAGACTGGCTTGCTTGCTGAGTCTTTGCCCTTCACTCCATAGGACCAGAAACAGAAGGCTGAAGAAGAAGAGCCCCTCACCCTTACAGATGTATAGCCATGTTTGTCTTCCTTCATTCTTCCTTTACTTCTTTACTTCTTTTTCTTTCATGCTGTTTTGTTGTTTGCCAAAGACATGATGTAATCTCCACCTCCCAGATTTCAGGAGCTTTGTTTATCTCAACTCCCTAAAAATCCACATTCTATTGTTTTTTGTCCATCTCCCATTCTCTTTTCTTTCCTTTTCAAACCACAATAAAATTCTCTATACTGCTCAAGTTATGCCTGAGGTACTGTGATGTTTTTCTTCTTTCATCATGTCTGCCTTCAATCTAAGAGCTAAAAGGCAGTGCTATCTTCTGAATTCATGATTTTCACTATTTGGTCCATTTCCTTGTATTCCCATACTGAAATTTAGAGGGGCATCTTCTAAAACAAGATATGACTACACAGTAGTTACCATAGTGGCTAAGCATTGAAGCAATGGAACCAATGAGACCTAAGCTAAATGTTCTTTCTTCTCTGCCAGTAAATGGCTACAGAAAATTGGGTAAGTTACTTTTCTCTCCGAGAATGAGAAAAAAGAACTCGAACAGATCAATAAGCAATAAAGAAACTGAAATGGGCACTCAGGTTTTCCTCTCGCAAAAGACTACCTAGTCTGAAAAGTTTTATATTTGAGTTCTTCCAAACTTTAAAAGAACCACAATTGTCTATCTTATATCAATGAACCTGATGCCAAAAAATTAAATACGCAAGTGACCATATGAAATTAGCAACAGATTGAAGCATATTGTGAAAATGGAGGTTTCATCATGAAATCTGAGATACTTCATTATTTTGTTATATTTGTTTTTATTTATGTGCATGTGTGTGTGTTTGTGTGCATATGGACATGTGCATGTGTATGCCCTCAGAAGCTAGAAGAGGATGTCAGATGTGCCAGCACTAGAATTTGAGGGTGCTGGAAGCTTATGGGTGCTGAGAACCAAATTAGGTCCTCTGAAAATGCAGCAAGTGCATTAATAGCTGAGCTATTTCACCTGCCACCTGAGAATTAGCCATAGAATTAATATTTTAATATCATTAATTAGCAAATAAGAAATGTCATGTAACAATTTCAACCAATGTGGAAGAGTATTTGCTAAAGCTAGATATTATTATTAAAAATAAGATGCATGTTAATATTGGGAATAAATGTATGGCCTACATATGTTAAAGTTTTATATGCCAAAATCTAATATGTTTATTTCTTTTGAAATACGGGCAATTACTAAACTACCCACTGTCGCATCTTAGGGAATTTTATATTTTGAAAAATATTGACCAGTTGTGGCACAGGATAACTGAATACAAATAGATGCAACTTGAAAAAATAGAATGAACATCTATTTAGAAAGAAAGAAAACAATAAAATCAGTGATGTGCTAATAGTCACCAGTCCTGATCCTTAGTTCTGAGAAGATAGACATTCATAACAGCAATAAGAATACAGAATAATGTAAAAATACTGCTTTCAGAAATAAGGGGATCAAAACTGTACAACTGGTTACCTGACAGGATAGGGAGGCATTTCCTGCTTCCATGCCAGTCACAGCAAGTGCTGGGTAATGCTCAGAGATGACAATGTTCGTGCACCAACCACACTGTGGATCCGGGCATGCTCCAAGCATGTATTCCAGTGCAAGAGAGACAAGCGCTATCACTGGAGAGAAGCTTGCTATGTTTGCAGGGAAAAGAAAGTCAATGAACTTTTCGAACAAAGCAATAATATGCTGTGACTTTGGGCTTTGGTGAGACAAATAAAATACCATGTGGATTTTCTTCTGGGAGCTGCTGAAAAGCTGAGCCCTACAGGGCCATCAAGTGGATGATGGGAACATGTGGTTGGAGCTCAGTCGACAGCAGGGCAACAAAGCATTTTTAGTGCTTGATTACTTATATTTTTTTAAAAGAAAATAAATATATCTCATATACATTCTTTTTTGTAACCATGTCCCTGATTAATATATTAAGGAACTTAATGAACTTTTCAATATAGGCATGAAATATTGATGAAAGATCATTAAAAATTCCATAACATGAGATGCTCTGGGAGAAAGGAAGACTGAGTAGGAAAACAGGGTGAAGAAAATATTACTAGAAAACAATATCACTTTGAAATAAAAGCTGAAAGCTAAGCTCAGTAGAACAGGTTTTTAATTTTACCTACTAGGAGGCTGAAGCATGAAGATCATAGGTTCAAGGCCACCCTGTGCACCTAAATGCAATTTAGTTTCAAAAGAAACAGTAGAACAATTTCCTGGAGATACAGCTCTGTAGTAGTGCGCTTCACAACACGTGTGAGGCTAGTTCTCTTTAATTGTCAGCACTGACAAAGAAAATGTTGCCCTATGCTATTCAACAAACATTGGCTCTAATAAAAGTACGAAGCAGCACAGCTACAAAATACAATATAAATTAGGAAAGAGAAAAATAATTCTTTAGAAATGCACACATATGTTTAGGTTACTATGTGTCGTTTGGGGGATATTAAAAACCTGTACCATAAAGATACAGTTCACTAAATAGTCTAATCATTAAAAAATAGAAACCCAAAATGTATTTACTGCAATCAACAAATTTTAAGGTGATTTAGGGCTCAATGTGGTCAAAATGGTAAAAGAACAAATGAGTAAATAGAACTGTCCTTCCAGATCTTAAAAGTAATTAAAGCTGTGACAACCAAAACTAAAGATTGACCCATAGAAACAGGCCACTAATGGAATGAAACAGAAAGCCGCTGCAGAGGCCCCACAGTTCCAAAGTGAAAGGGCTGGTACCACTTATGGCATGAATGAAAGGGACACTCAACAAACAATGTTAGAGCAAAAAAGGTGGTGAGCTTACAGGTACACAACTGGAGGACAAAACTCGAAAATTTGAAAGAAAAAAGTCTTCATGATTTTGGTGTTGGGGAACTTTTTCTAAACACATTAAATTTTAAAACTTCAAGAATATGTTGATAAGTTCAATTAATGTAAACTTTAAAATTTTGGTATATTTAAAGGCGATGTGATTGATATTTAGAATTTATAAGAATCCCTATGAATCTGTGATAAAAACATTTTATATAAATTTACAAGCAGATACATACTCACACATACATAATTTTGCTTTTGTGTGTGTTTGGTACTTGACAGCCAACCCTAGATTTTAAAAACCCCGCATAAATCTTTTTCCACTGAATTATAATTCCAGCATTTTTAAAATCTCTTGAGTAACTAGAAAAATGTAACTGAGAAACATAGTGATATCTTTAACACTTAAAACCTTGAGGAACATTATCAGACACTACCAGTACCAATGAAAGTGTAGAGTATTAAGGACACATCAAAGTTCCCTGTGAAAATATGAATGACTTCGCATAATTTTTTGACAGTTTAGCAAGAGAGTTGAAGAGGCATCTTGTGCCTGAGAACAAAATGAAACATTTAAAACTTATAAAAACATTCTCTCACACAAGGATTCTCATAGCTGCCCCATTTTTTTCTGTTAGGAATATGGAAAATAAAACCCTTGAATAACTCAGCGTAACAAATGAAGTGAAATAGAAGAGATGAATAAATTAGGGAAATATATCTATCTCTGTCTATTCAGACAAACATATATATTCATATATACATATATATACGTGTACATGTATATACATATATATGCATGTATATACATGTATACATATATACATACATGTATATATGTGTGTGTGTTTATAAGACAGAAATTTTGAGAGAGAAAAATATTGCAGAGAGACCCAAAGAAAGTGATACAATTTATATAAATTTCATAAATATTAAATAAAGTTGCATGTTGTTCATTCATACAAATATACATGGTACACAGCACCAGTATATAAAGAAAGCATTTCTAAGAGAATTTACCCCTGCGAAATGTGGGAAATACTATGGTCACCAAAATAAGTTGGGTTTCACACAAGCAGATGCGAAGATGAGGGATTTGTTAAAGACTCTCATAAAAGGGAACTCATTTGGAAGGTGGGCAGGAACGGGGGCAGGGAGAAGAGACAGTGGTGTGGGAGTGGGGAGAACACTAGGCAACAGAATTCAGTTGAAATCTTTGCCTATCCTGGACTTCGGGAGCATGAGTGTGTGATTATATATCACATAATAGTATCAAGCTGCTCATCGATTGTGGCCTCACAACCCCTTGCTAGTTACAGACCAGGAGCTATTGCTGCTTCTGATTGAATGACTTTCAAGGAGAGGGATAGTTCTCCAGAGAGTGAGACAGCTTCAGGCAAAAATCACAGCACTTATCTAGGTGAGGTACCGAAAATGCCTGCTATAGTAGTCTCTGCTACAGTCTTTGCTTGGGCAATTTGAATCCTCCTGCTTCTCCCATTTGGGCCATTACTTTCATGCCCATCCTATTTAGGATTCTGATTCTTCATAATTTCTAAAGAATAGATATTAGAAGAGGGTTAACAGATAAAGGACAGTCCTGGCTATTACAGTTATTGCTGAACAGTTAACTAATGGTAATCACAGCTTTCTTCCAAACCCAAAAGTCTGTTGATTCCTTGGATAATAATTTCCCTTCAATGAATGATATCCTTGGGTGTGACCATTAGTGGGTCAGTGGATACAGGGCCTCCATTACTGCATAGCTGCTATGCTTACATACTAGGTTACAACTTGGTGCAGGTATTTGGTCAAGCACCTCAAGAAGGCCAAGAAGGTCTGGCCATCTATTTTGACAGTGTGGTGATTCCTCTTCATGACTGCTGGTTTGCCCGCACAGAAACCTTGAACTAGGCAGCAGTTCTAGCTTTCTGTTAATGGGCCACCCACTGTGCTGGTGGAAGCATCCCTCATGACTCAGTTCTTCCAGGAATTCAAATCCTAAAACCCATGGAAGGAAAAGCTCTAGTTCTCCAGTTGGTCCTTCAAAAGCATATAATAACAATTGGTGGAAAAGGAGGCCATGAATTTTAGGAGAGTGTGGAGGGGTTTATGGGAGAGCTTGAAGCGAGAAAAGAGAAGGGAGAAATCTAATTGAAATATAAGCTGAAAAACGTTTAAGCAACAGCTATTATTTCCCCTTTGTTCTAGAGATCTTTTGTTTCTTGGTATTCACCTACTTGTTATTCAAAGTTATACTTTACACATTGGTTTAGGATACATATCACATCCTGAAGAATGACTTTCATCCTCTTTCAAGCTAGTTCCATGTGTATCTTCTTTAAGCTAGTTCTCTGGCTACATTCCAATGAGTCTGAACTCGGTCAAGATGCCAACAACAGCACAGTGTGCTGCAGCAACATTGCATAGTTGTTCACCTGGCTCTTGTAGTTAAAATGGGTTCGTCTCCCTGGTGGAATGCTGTATGGCATGCTGCTTTGTAGGCTACACTGTCTTTCATCTCTAATAATGAGGCTGCCACAGCCACTGTTAACAGGAAAGGCATAGCCCTATCCAGCACACCCCAAGCATAACCTTCCAACCACATGAAATATTGCTAGTTCTAAGGATTAAGGTGTCTGACATTGTTATTTTCCAATGTGGATGGCTAACCATAAAGAATAGTAGTCAAGTTAATGCTTAATATATTCTCTATTATTGATAATCTGAACATTCATCTATGGCAATATCTAGATCCAGGTACCCCTTGAGAGTACCTACTGTTGAGATCATGAATAGCCTGTGTTGATAATATAGCTACTTTGCTCATGAGCCTACTGCATAAGCAATGAGGATACTTGCTAAGTGCCTTCATCAAATAGCTGTATGCCATGCAATGAGCCAATCAAACTATCACAACCAAAATACCAGTCATTGGATCCATTTATAATACTTTTCTTTTATTCATCACACTTATCTGTGTTTCCAGAACCATTTTAATGACTTAATAGAGGATGGGTACCCTGGAATGCTTGAACTCCTGGAACTGTGTGAGTGTAGAAGTTCACACTTTTTCATTCGTTTGAAGAGAGAAGATCTACTTTATTCAAAAATCGGGTGGATATGCCCATGTAATGTCTCACAAATCTGGATGTTTTGTTTGTAAGAAAAATGATTCTGGCTCAGTTATTGAGATCTAGAGCAAGATCTAATTTTCCTCAAACTCTATCACTCGTACAGTTGAAATGCATGCCTGGATTCCAGCTTCTACTTTCCTTCAGCAGGAATTGATGCCTGAATATTTTGAATGCTGCCAAGAAGCATTTCTAATTAAATTCATAATTAAAATCTGAGCATCTTATATTCTCTCAACATAACAGTACACTTTACAACAGTGCTTACAACTTCCCAAATGTCATTCCATTAACTTGTCCATTTCCTTGAACTTACTCCCTGTATTAACTCATCCTGTGTAACAGATGAAGATTATACAGGGTCAATGACACATATCAATGCTGTAAAATGTTAGACACCATCAGTCCTCTCCCACCACCAGTGAAGGTTCTCGTTAATATTTGATTGACAAGTGATGGAAGTTGGGACTCCTATTTAAAGAGTTGGCTTCGTCCGACCCTCTCAGGTATCATCTATCTGAGGTCAATTCCTAAGAAACACTGGAATTCCTGCATCTTTGACTTATTGAGGGTGAGTTCCTTGGTATAAATAAGTAAAGGGTACAAGGGGGAAAACTAGGGCTCAGAAACTAAACAAGAAATTAGTCTCTAATGACAGTGAGTTTCAGACTATCCCCATGAGGAATCCAAAACACTTTAGATTTCAACTTGAGAAACCCTGTCAGTCAGTCATTGACTCTGGGTTGTTTTTGTCTTCCATGGAGCCACAGTCAAGGTAGACGATTATTTAATTAATTAACCTAAATGAATGGTCAGCTGCATGATATTTTTAAACTCTTTTTCATGTCGTGTTGCATGCTACAATATTTTAAAATAGTGATAAACTAATTCATTTAAGCTTGAAGCAGTGATAAGAAGGGAGTGTAATATAATTTTGTCTAATCTCATTAACATATAAGATTCTATTTACTATATCCAAATAACTAAATTATAAAATTAAAAATAAAATGGTACTCATCCATTTTGTATCAGATAATGTAACCAACTGCATTTTATTATTCATTTGCTGTGTGTGTGTGTTCATGTTCATGTGTAGGCAGATATCGATTCATATCTGCAAGTAGAGGCCATAGACTAACCTCCGGAGATATTTCTCAGGCTTTCTCCGCCGGCTTTCTCCGCCGGTTTTTCTTGAGACGTGACATTCACTGCTCTTGAGCTTGCTGATCTGCCAGGGATGGCTAGCCAATGAGCCCCAGGGATTCTTTCATTTCCATCTCCCTAGTGCTCTGCTGGGATAGCAATTGCACCACCAGGCCTGTGTTTTTATGTTGATTCTGGAGACTGAACTCAGGTCTTCATTCCTGAAAGCTAACCAGTTTACCCACTGAGCTATTTCTTCAGCCCAAGAGATATATTTTATAATGATGGGTTTTCTGACATCATGGGTCCTTGAATACAATTATGATCAAGATTTCTCTATAAGAAAACAAAGAAATTTGCCAAGTTATTGAGATAATATGCATCTTTATCGTGATGCAAAGGATGAGAAGCTTCCTCTTTGAATCTCAACTAGTCAGTGAATCCTAGAGATCCACTTCTCTTTGCTCCTAAACACTGAGATGGCAAGCCGATACCACCATGCCTAGGTTTTATTTATTTTCTTCCATGGGTTGTAGGGACTGAACTCCAGTCCTTGAGCTTCTGAGTTGTAGACCTTACTAAGCTCTCGCCCCAGCTCTATCAATAAATTTGAGATTATTCTATGAAGAGTATGAAAAACTTGGAAAGTGTGAACTCATTGTCTCATGTTGGAAAAAAAACAGTTATTTTGATTATGGCTAGCAGTTAGTTTCCCAAAAAGCATGTATATTAGCTTAGGAGAAATATGTCACCTAATGGCTTCTTACACAGATTTTTAAAAAAAACTTTTTTCTCACTGCTTTAGAGGCCAGTGGTCCAACACTCAGGTGCCAAGGGGGTTAGCTGCATCCTGATGCATGTCTCCTTGGCTTGTAGATAGCATCATCTGTCTTTATGCCATCTCTCCTGTGTGTATCCATGGTCCAAGTTTCTTTCTTCTTGGATCACCAGGCAAAAGTTAAGATCTGTTTTGCCACCTCATCCAACTTAATCATCCCCTAAAGACTCTGTCTCCTAGTGTGGTCACAGTATATGACAGAGAGATCAGGACTTTGACATATGGCTTAAGGAAGGCAATGACATTCAACCATTGGCATCCCACTACTTTATTATCTATGAATTTTCTAACATTAGAATTTGGTTTGCTTGTAGAACATATGTCATTTCAAGGACATGTTTCATTTTGGAACTGAAAAGGGATGGATGCAATTCTAATTTAGTTCTCATGTTTCCTTTCACGTTATAAGGGAATCATCTTTGAATACTTAAAATACTGAAATGAGTAAATGGCACAATCTTGTCTTTCCTTGACACAATTAAATGAGAAAATAATGCCTGGTGCTGACTTGTGTCTTTGCAAAGTTGGAACAGGATTATTTTTGCAGGAATTTAAGAACCATGAACCAAACACAGTTTATCCGTATTCAAATGTGAGCTTCCATTTAATTAGAAACCGAATGAGAAGAAAATGCATTTCCTCTGTATTAATAAAATATTACTCAGTGCAAATTTGAATACTATTTTTTAAATTGTATTTTTTCAAAGCTTGGATTAACTGAGATCTGTTCCCCATAAAACCTCAGGGGCCTATCTTTGAAGACAGTCCTTGGTATGGCAATGAAGGGAGTTGTAGGTTTTGATTAATAAGAAATATGAATCTCAAGTGGCCTGCTTTTATTGGCAAATGAAAACTTCTCAAAAACCAACTTTAATTTCTAGCTGTGCATTCAAATAGTTGAATGCTCATAGTGAGTGATGCAGATGAAAATAAGGAAAAGTGGCTGAAGAGTGGAAACAAAAATGAACTTTTGAACCTAAGCAGAAGCTGAAAGCAGAATAAAATATTTAAACAAAAGCTGCAGGATTAATGGGGTACAAAAATCTTTGTAGTTTACAAGGATTCACTACACATTCATTGAATGACTGGTCCTCTTCCATGGCATTGAAACAGCAGGCTTACCCTGTCATTCTCATCTTATGAATTTGGAAATTAGAGCTCTTGCTTGTTCAGTTACTCCATGCCCAGTCCTCTAAAAGCAGAGGGCAGACAAGCTGCTTTCTCTTCTGGTGTGGGAGAATTGTCTGTATTCTCTCAATCATGTATTTTAATAAAACGCTGATTGGCCAGGCAGGAAGTATCAGCGGGTCAACCAGACAGGAAGTAGAGGCAGGGTGATGAGAACAGAATGCTGGAAAGGAGGAAGCCCATTCCTCCATTCCAGCCCAGACTCTGAAGANGTTTTATAACTTATGGAGATCTCTGTGTGATTTTCTTTGGAGCTTGCTGGCTGTAGGGTACCGGGCGGGACGGAAATCCCCACAGCTGGCCCTCGTGTTACACTCTTCAGTAGGAAGAGTAGGTTCATTGGAGTGATAAAGACATCTTTGTAATCAGTAAGGATACCAAACAGGGAAAAGGTTGTAAAGCCCCTGGCCTTTTGAAATTTAGCATCAATAATAAGAGCAGACTCCCATGTGTCTCTTCTCAGATACTGACCATAACAGAAAGTAAAGCGACAGTAGTGAGAACTGAATCCCCCCACCCCACCCTGAGACAGGATGCTGCTGCTGAACACACCAATACAATATGGGAATGAACAAGGAACATGTATATTGTCTTACAATAAACCCATTATTTTGTACAATAAATGCATGTGAGATATGTCCAGAGAGACTGTAACATATTGAGTATGCTCTTCCATATGCTAAAGTGGCTGGAGGAGAGTATGCAGCAAGTGAAGGTTGACCATCTTGCCCTCTTTGAGATCCTGGGAGAAGACAGAGGAGAGAGATGGAAAGAGAAAAAGAGACAACAGCAACTGATAGCTGCAGTGTTAAATAGTTGTTTTGATGATGTAGGATTCCC
>LOJH01027361.1:324-18088 GCA_001685095.1 Ellobius talpinus
TGTGTGTGTGTGTGTGTGTGAGAGAGAGAGAGAGAGAGAGAGAGAGAGAGCAGAATACACAGAGAGAGATAACCTAAACTTGGTGGTTAGGGATGTGGGAAGGATCAGGGAAAGAATATTTGTTGTGGGAGGCCACTCATTTGTTTCCTGTTCACCCAGTCTCCCAAAATAATCACACAGAAACTATATTAATTTCAATCATGTTCAATCATGTTAGCTTAAGTGTCCTTTTAGCTAGCTCATATCTTAAATTAACCAAATTCTATTATTTTATACTTTACCATGAGGCTTGTGTTTTAACAGTAAGGTTCAGCACATCTGTCCCTGGCAGAGGCTATATGGCCTTTCTCTGACTTTGCCTACTTTCTCTCTATATTTCTCTTCCAGCCTGGCTATATCCTGTTAAGCCATTGGCCAAAAACAGAGTCTTTATTAACCAATACAAGCAACACATATACAGAAGGACTTTCCACACCAAATATTTATATATAAGATTTCTAAAATAAGAATTAAAATCAATTACTTCTAACTAAGTTTTCACTAAAATCTAGGAAATAACATTTTGTGAATAACCATAAAGCCTGGGAGGGCAAATGTTGGGGACAATTGTCTACCGGGTGCTCTGCCTAACTATCCACACATACCTCTTACCTCCTCCCTTGTTTATTTCGAGGAAGGTAATTCCGAGCCCCCATGCCTTACTCCATGAACTCCTTCCATGAGGAGACTTGACAGTGGTTCTCAGTTGCATGTCTCCACCAACTTAGTCAGACTCAGGTGACTAGAAAATAGTAGATAAATTATTGGCATGCTTACAGACAATAGCGAGAAACAAGAAGACACTCCAAACAACTACATGAACAGCCACTCCCGTTCTAATATAAAACCCTCATTCAGAAAAGAGAGAAAGTGGGCACATGGGAGCTGGCAGTTGTAAGCAAGACTATTGCAGAAGGAAACAGTATATACTTAGTCCAGCGGGATCTTTTGTAAAAGCGTCAATTGTTGGGTTTTCTCTATCAGAATCAGGTTGTGGAAAATACAGGTTTAGCAGTCTACTTCTGAGTCCACATCTGTTTGAAGTAGGCCTGGGAACTACTTGAAATTGGCTGGACTTCTGAAATTGGCAATTTCTTGAGAAAGGATACTCAGTCTACCTCTCTGTTTACAAAGAGATTAAATACCAGTAAGTAGACTGCTATTAAAATAGTGTAAGAAAAACATGCATTGAATCTGAATAAGCTATTGACCATACAAAGTTAGTGATGTGGTACCTTGAAGGTTTTATCTTACGATGACAGGAAGCTATGCCCCCTGCCTCTGCTCAACATGAACAGAGAGAATCAAGCTACCCTTCACTATCTGGGTCTACTTTCCAAGTCCACTGTGCTGTTTCTACAGAATATGGAATATTTCTGTACCTTGTACAAATGAAAAATTGTTATGTCAAAACCATCATAAGTCAGAGACTTTTGTGTTAGTTTTCAGTGATTTCTATTGACATTATATTCTTTTTAGACTGATTCTTATGCCTCCTGATCTCTTGAGTGGAATGTAATTCTCTTTAACTGATTTCTGTCTGGGTACAGGTTGTACCAGGAAATCTTTATGAGACGTGTTTGAGTGAGGCTTCAGGTAACCGACCCATGTCTTGCTACTTTTGGGTGTAGAATCAATTTTTTTTCTGATTGTGTGAGACCTTAGACTTCTGGGGTTTCAGGTGATTTAGGTTTTCTGACTATAGGCAAGCAGTGTCCCCTTCAGCTGACTTGTGGCTCCAAGTCTGCTTTTAGACTGGCAGTTCTTGCCTGAGTTCCTTTCTGATGGATCTGTTTAACAGCCGTAAGGAGCCATAACCCCCAAATGCATGTTTCCCACCATTTTATCCTGATTCACAATTCCTTGGTGAGAGCTCCCTCAGATGCTCCACTGTGGTACAGCGAGGAGTACTGAGGTTTAGCAGACATCCTCTATTTATTTCACGAGTACCACTTGGTTTCTGAAACCAGTTTGAAATACGTTTTAGGTTTAGTTGTATTATCTCACTTCCAGGCATTAATTTCTGTATTATTACTATACTTTGATATTATTGTTGAAATTATTCCATATTCCACATCATGGTTAATTTCTTAGCCAAGCCAAGGTTAAGGTCATACTGCTATAATAAATACATAGCAAAATAAAACAATCCATGTGAAATGTATTTGATTGGAAACTAAGAGCCCTGAGTGGAGTTCTTCTCATTAAGGCTATGGATAGATTTAGATTTCTCCAGTCTGTTCTTCTAAACTTCGTAAATTCCCCTTTCTCCTGGAAGAGAGGAAGAGTGTGTCAGGGGGTAAACAGTGGTCTATCTCAACTCCCCAGTGTAATGGATTATTAAAAATTGCTGCAGAATCCCCAAGTAGCTTGTTGCCTGATCCCTGGTGGCGGCAGGCAGTGGGCAGGGGGTCCTGAGAGCAGTCAGTCCTAGGCAGGGACTGCGCATGAGACCATGCCGCAGGTCTCTGAAGGTGGCTGGTCCCTGACGGCGTCCCCGGCAGTGAGCCATGTGGCAGCAGCCCGCGAGAGACAGATGGATTGGCACCCCATGCAGAGTGAGGTTGGAAATTTATTTAGCGGTTATGGAAGGGAAGGGAGAAAGGGAGAAGAGCAGAGAGGCAGAGAGGGGGAGAGAGAGGGGGGGAGGGAGGGAGGGAGGGAGGGAGAGAGAGAGAAAGACAGAAGCTGCCTCTCCCCAAGAGGGAGCCAGAAAAGAGAGAGAGAGAGACTAAGGCTGCAAGCAAGAAAGAAGACCTGCCTGCCTCAGCAGATGGGGGAGGGAGTGGGCATGGCTTGTCTCTTAAAGATCATTGCACCCAGAACGCTTCGGAATGTTCTAGTATGCTCATTTGACCTCTCCTAAGTCCATGTGCCCTGCCTCTCACCTCACTGTTGCCCAGCTTTACAAGCACAAGAATCTTAAGCAAGGGCTGGAACAATAGCATAGTATTTAAGAGAACTTTCTTGTCCTGCAGAGGACCTGTGTTCCATTCCCAGCACCCATGTGGCAGCTCACAACTGCCTGTAACTCCACTTCCGGGGATTCAAGACCCTTTTCTGGCCTTCCCAGGCATTAGGCATACATGTGGTATACATACATATGGGAGTTTATATATACACAAATAAAATAAAAATAAGTAAATATATTATAGAAAGAAAGAATCTTAAGCTATTCTCCACAAATGCCTTCATACAGGAGTCATAAAAATCACCTGCTATTTCTTAATGGAAGGTGGTTCAACCTCCTTGTGGGGAACTGGCCATATCTGGAAATGATTCTCAGTAGCAGGTGATTTAGCTTCCTTGCAGGATATTGGCCCCATGTAAGAATGTTTCTCAATGGAAGGTGGACTACTTTCCTTGGGGATAACTGGCCACATGATAAAATATGCTGAGTTATTTGAAATGTCTGGTACTGTTGTCTGAACATTTGTATCTCCCACAGACATAAGTTAAAACCTTAGTACCAATGTTGTATTTAGGAGTGCAGAATGAAGGAAGCGAAGTCAGGAAAGGAACCAGAGTCAGACGTCAATGGATGATACTTTGTTTATTGAGCACGTGGCAGGGGCCAGCTTCTCTCTTGCAGGGAATGGAAGGTCTGTGAAGGAGAAGGAGCTTGGTCAGGGCTCTTATAGGGTTGAGAGGGGTCTTAGGTCTGGTAAATTGATACAGCAGCTGATGGTAACAGCCTTCTCCTGGGACTGTTTGTCCTGACAGTTCAATGTAATTTTTAGAAACTTCTTGCCCCAACTGGTAGCATGTGGTTGACGGACAGCAGCTGAACAATCACAGCAAGTTGGTCTCAGTAGCTGGACTTTTGGTTTTCTGTGGCTGGGGCTGTGATGGGTTATAAGGGCAGATCATTGATTAGTGGGGTGTACTCAGAGAAGCCTCCAGTGCTGCCTTGTCCCTCTTCCATATATGGAATGCACATGTGTGTCTGCCTCAGTAAGCTGCATGTCACCTGATGTCAAATTGACCAGCACTTTGACTTTGAACCTCCCAGTCTTTAGAACTGAGCAATGAAGTTCAGCTATGCATAAAAACTGCCCAATACACAAATTTTGTTGTAGCAGCATGAACACACTCGTGTATCTGGGGACTTCTACCGGCGTCAGTGCTCAAGAGGCGAAGGAGTCCATGGCTTCCCAACTGAGTGCTGTCTCACCCAAATATGTGAAAAAATAGATTTCCCAATCAAAGGCCTTTATTTTCAGATCATGGGTGTGATGTGAAACTAGACTACAGGTTTTCTGGCCACATGTTAAGCTCAGTTTCTAACAGGTGGGCTTAATGGGAATTAGGCTGTTACCAATGCTGGGCTCTTCATCTCCACCTGTTCTGTAGCACCATCTACTCACCTGTTAGTTCTGTCTTTTCCCATCATGTTCAAAGAATGAAACATTGGTTAAAAAAAAGAGTTGTGGGGAACAGAAAAAAGCCACATGAGATCTCTCTCTCTCTCTCCCTCTTTCTCTCTCTCCATATATAAGAGGAATATAAGCAGATAAATATAGATAATAGTTATAAAGCAGTGAAGACTCTTTGGGAATGAGGCTGCGGAATCAGTCTCAGTTCTTTGTGTAAACGTGGGTGGTGTGCTTTACAACATGAAATGAAAATATCAGGAGTGACATTGGAGGCATGGGGTTGAAGGGACTGCACTTAGGGCCAAAATAGCCAGAGGCCTTTATGTTGAGTGCCAAAGAGGAGACTTGGTGGCTGGGGTCTGGGACTGAGACACTGAAGAAGAGAGAAAGAAATCCTCAAGTGAAGGAGCCTCCAGGAACCTGGGTAGGCTCAAGGGAGCGGCAGATGTTTCCCGGGTCAGGTGGTCAGGGAAACAGGGCAGAAAGGCCTGTATCCTCAATGACCCCGTGTGGCCCAATGCAACTTATGCGGTTCTTTCTCCTGCAAATAAAAAAAAAAAAACTAGTGACAGCAAAACAAAGAAGAAGCAAAACACAGTAGTAATTAGTAAATTCCCCAAACAGATTGCCACGGAGACTGATCACAGTGCCTGGAATGGAGCACTTCATAAGGAAATGACAGCAATGTCGTCTTGACAGGAGGCCCAGGAGATAGATGTAAGGGCAAATTCTGACATTTGCATGAGCCTGTAAAATGTGCTCAAGGACTTCTGGTGATAGGTTCAACAATGGGTGGGGAGACAATTAACTATAGGGCTTAGCATTTTTGTGTCCTTCCCTTCTGTGTACTGCTTATACTGTGAAAATAAATCTTTTAAAAATTGAGATGATGGTTTTGGGAGAAGAAAATATTGGGCTAAAGATATTATGCACATGTGCTCAAATAGACGTCTAGACAAAGATACGGAAGAAGACACAAAGCAAGGGCTGTCACAGTTGGGAATCTACAGTGGGAGTGGGCACGGAAGGGCCCTCTCTCCTGTAGGTGCCTGATCTGCTTATTTTTACGTAAGAACTGTATGAAGGACGAGAATGTGGGAACTTAGTGTAACAGGGATAGCTTGCTTCTTCTTCCTAGTTTACAGCTGTCAGGCTCTGGAGTTCCTCCAAGTTTCTGTAAGCATTCTGATTTTAAATACTTGAGAGAAACATGTAACTTACATGTATCCCTAAAAGCCCATTTCAACTTTTCTCTATATAGCTGTCACTTACTGCCTTCCAGGGTCTGGTAAATTAGCCTGGGAGGACAATAATGCTCTGGTGTTACCTACTCCTGTTCTCAGAATGGTAGCACCGTTAGATCCTTCCCGACTTTCTTTCCTTTGCCCAGTGCCCCCTCTCATCCTGGACACCAGCAACTATATCCTTCTCTCTTCAGCAACTTAGTGTGTGTGCTTGAAAGATGAGCCTGAAAGACGTTGCTTTGTATTGTGTAGTCTGGAGTTCAAGACCTTGAGGAAATAGGATCTAGAACATGACTGTTGAAGGATTACCTTGTTTCTTTTCCTTCCTGTTTTTTAAATCCCTTGTCCCAATGGATAGCAGAAACCCTGTGAGTTCACAGCACAGTCACTGAAGCTACAGTCACAGCTTTTCTTGCGTCCTTCATGACGAATCTGATTACCTCATTCAGAAGTTTATCTCTCTTTGGCTGGCTTGCAACAGTTTGCTATGACAAGTGATGTGTACAGCCACAGGGAGAGAAGCAAGAGGGAAGCTCCTGGGAAGTTAAAGCTTCCCAGGCCTTAGTGAGGATCTTATTTTGCAGACTGTGAAATGGAGCCTTGTGGAGTTTGTGCTAGAGAAGCCAGCGAGGAGAGATGTCATCCTGGAATCCATGTCTGCTGGCTCTTCCCATCGGACCCACATATCTCGAGGCTCTCTGCAGAAGACTGCACAGTCTCTCCAAGTATTTGCTCTATAAATAGACACATCTAAGGACATTTGATTCTTTTTGTTCTCAATAATGCTATCACTGCCTGCAGCAAGTTTTTACACCACACAATTCTAACCAAGAGTGAGCAACTAAGATTCCCTCCTCTTTTCTTTCTTTTTACCCTTCCCTCTTTTTGTTTTCTTTCCTGTTCTGTGACTTTTCTCCAAGGAATACCTGAATAGAATCTAACATGTGGGGTGAGTCATCTGCAACCCCCTTCTTTTGCCCTGAATAAATTTAGTGTTCAGAAAAAAAATGTATCCTTGTTCTAATTTATTGAGAAGATGATTGAATACCCACATGGAAATGCCCCTCTCTTCCACTTCTTTCAGGTCAGCATTGTTTCAGGGTTAATCTTATTAAGCGTTACTCCACTGCCTCAGACAATATCTTCACTAACTGCACACCATTGGCCCTGGAGTCACAGAAATCTTTCCTCATAGATGGCCTTCTTTACATGACAGTGTCTTAGCTGAAGTGCTTTCTGCTATCCATCTCCAGACAGATGCTTGAACTTTTAACTGTACTGTGGTGTCAAGAATAACATCTGCATCCACATTTTTCTGGAAAATTAGCACTTTTAAGGGATTGGTAGGAAACGCAGATGTCTGCTTGAATGGGTGTCTACTATAGTCTGGGGCATTATAATATTGATTCACAGTTGTTGGTACCATTTGGGTAGGTTTAGGAAGTATGACCTTGCTGGAGGAAGAGTGTCACTGGGGATAGGCTTTGTCACATGCTATTACCAGTTTGTTTTCTCCCCTTCCTGCTTAAGTATCAGGAGGTAAGCTCTCAGAGTCCGTCGTCAGTTTTCATGCTTGCTGGCTATCATGCTTCCCCGTTACAATGACGATGAAATTATAAACTTAAATAAGCTTCTCATTGTATAAGTTGCCTTGGTCATGATGTTTTATTACTGCAATGGAAAAGTAACTAATACAGTCTGTATTTTGGCTTATGGTCCCAGGGATACAGAGTCTGTCATGGCAGAGTCTTATCGTAGGTAGGGGAAATATGGAGGGGTGGCAGGATCAAGAAACTGACTGATTGATTGCATTTCCATGTATATACAAGAAGCAGAAGAAAAGAATAGGAAGTGAAGTGAGGCTATAGAAATCAAAGCCGCCCCATTGACTCCCCCACAGTGAGGTACTTTCTCCAGCAAGGCTCTGTCTCCTAAATGTCCCATAACCTCCCCCAACAGTGCTACCAACCGGGTCAAGTGTTCAAATAGGTGAGGTATGGGAAAGTTTTTATTCAAACAAGCACATTGGTAAACTCTTAATTTCTAATTCTATGTGTGTGCATTTCTGTTTTATTTACCAGATATTTGGTGGGTTCCTACTGTGTGTTAGGAGCTAGGGCTACTTCCTGCTCTGAATGAGACACCATTCTATAGCTTAGCTGGGAAGTGGATACAAACGTGAATTGTTATAGCCTGGTGCAGTAATCACTTTGAAAATTCAAAGAATCATAGTGGCTACAAAGAGAGCATTTTGCTTGATCAGTGTAGGCAGAGTAATCCTTGCTGGTGCATGGAAAGCATTTAAAATTAAGTAATCATTGACTAGGAAGTCATGAGGGAAAGAAACCACAGGCAGAGGAGAGGGTACCCTTGATGTCTTCGGAGAGAGAAAATGTGTTTTGACTGGAAATTGCAGAATGTGGGTGTGGCTGAGGTGTCTAGCCCAAAGATAAGACTGGGTGCATGGTCAAGGCCAAAGCCAAAAGCAGTTTTATAAACCTTAAGAGGACTATGTACTTTGTTGTGACATTAATGGGAAGCAATTCGATCATGCCAGCATTAGATTTATGGATTGGAAAGCGATATGGACATAGAGTAGATTGGGAAGAGATGGTTAGGACTCAGCTGCAGTAGTTCCAGCAGAAATGCTGGTCGATTGTTGTACTTTGTGCTTGCCAGAGGGTTTCAGAGGTGGTGTATCACTTGGTAGCTGGATAAATGTAGAGAACAATGCAGGATAGAATAGTACCCAGAACTGAACTGGCAGCATTTGCCATGTTAGAAAGAAAAGGAGGGAGAGCCTCAACCCTGACTGTTCCTGGATAGAAACACCAGAGACCTGGGAGCAGCCTCCTCATACTTCCAACCATTTCCTACCACATCTGTGACCATCCTGGAATCCTCATCTAAGCAGCAGAAATATTCATGGTAACTTATATCACAGAACACATAAAGTATTGTCAAGAACCTGGGCAATTGTATAGCCAATCAATATTTGCTACGATTCTTTCTAGCACTCTTAAGAGTCTAAGGAGGGAGTTGGAAAGGAGATGGCATGTTTTAGAAAGAAGCAGAGTAAGAGGCAGGAGGATAAGGAACAAATTATGAACAAATAATTACTTAAAACTGGGGGATGAAAACATTTCAGTAGTGAGTGTTCTAGTACCATCCAGTACCAACACACTCTGGAGACCACGTTGGTAGTGAGTGGCCCAGGACCATCCAGTATCAACGCAAGCTCACGACTGTTAAACAGTTGATCTGTTCTCAGAGGAAACCCAACAGAGTGTGGAAACAGAAGATAGACTCTCATGGGTTTAAAAGTAAATGGAAGATGAAATGATAGAGAAGTGGGCTAGAGGACTTGATTTTTTTGTAAATTTGGACTTAAAGAATCTTAGCATCTAGAGGAGGTTTGAAGGAGAGACAAAGGGCTTTGGTAAAGATAAGAAGTGAGCATATTCATAAACAGAAGGAATCATAAATTTTTCAGCTTCTGAAACCTAGGTTGTATCTCAGTGCTGCTCTCTCCTTTATGTTAAGTAAAATGTGTTTATTCCTGAGATCCAAGGTCACAAGAAAAAAGAGGAAGAGAATTTCCTTAACCTAATTGCCAGGTGTTGTGCAAAACCACTCCCCGTTCAATCATTTATTGAGTCTTCTTGGAGACCTGGTAAGAAACTCGCCCATTAATAATTTACATTTCCTATGTGAGGAAAGTAAGACTTAAAGAAAACAGGCAATTCACACGAGGTCAGAATAAAAGTTGGGTTCTGACCAACTTATATTGCTTCTAAAGCTTGTGTTATTTCTCCTGAACAACTCAGTGGGTTTATTCAAAGGCTGGCGTTTGGAGGTGAGTGTAGTTATTATGACTATTGGTGAATCAGAGGGTATCAGCACTCTGCCTATATTTTTGCATTCCTTCTCCGTATTCCTGTAAATTGAATCTTGCCGTATTCTTTCCATACAACCAGAACCTTCCATCCTTGTTGGAAGTCTCAGGCTGAAGGAGGCTTTCCTATGCAATGAGAAACTAAGCTGTTTCTAAAAAACTGATCTGTCTTTCTTCTGCTTTTCTTTGTAGCAATACCTGATGGATGATGCTATGGGCAATAGAGCCTCCTAGACTTTGGTGCAAACCTCTAAGATACAGCATACACTATCACCAGATTTCCATGTAACTTATGTCCTGTTGCCCATGCTTGGCTACTCTCTGGGTCCTTGCCTCAGCTTATGGAAGCCTCGCTCCTGACCTTACACAGGGTGTTCAGTAGAACAGCAGGCATCAGAGCCTTCTCATGCTGGTGCCTCCAACCTCTTCCTCTGCTTCTTCTTCTTACATGTAAGGTTCTTGTAATAAGAATGAGCCCATCCATACCTTGCATTGTCATATATTTACTGTATATGCATGCATGCATGCATGTATGTTTGTATGCATGTATATATGTATGCATGTTTATATTTGTGTAATGAATACCAAA
Source organism: Ellobius talpinus (assembly GCA_001685095.1). NCBI lineage: Eukaryota > Metazoa > Chordata > Mammalia > Rodentia > Cricetidae > Ellobius > Ellobius talpinus. The sequence continues at coordinate 10,468 of LOJH01027361.1, forward strand.
GCATGAGTGGATGTCAGATGACAACTAGCAGAGTTGAGTCAGTTTTTTTCTTCTATGTAAGTCTGACACTGATCATATCATCAGTTTTGATGGCAATCACCAGCTGAGCCATCTCTACCATTCACATCCTCTTGCTACAGCCTTCAATCTTCTACTATGTACTGAGTTTTCAAAATAAATCACTTCCATAAGAATCTTTGTTTCAGCATCTATTTTCAGGACAGTGATGAATACTGAGTTAAAGATTCCTGTTGGTTTGTGTCTTGGGAAGGGCACTGGAGCACACAGGCCAGAACACTAAGTACAGGCAAACAGCAGCCTCCACTGAGTGCATGCACACTCTTGCTGGGCTCATTGGTCTTCTGGCAGACAAACAGGAATAATGGAGAGGCCTCCCTAATGAGATTCTCCTTGCTCACCTGAAACCCTCCCCAAGTAGCCTTGCCCACCAGCATGTCGCTGTGTACAGCATTTATAAACACAAATGCGCAATGCTCTGTAACTGTCAAAGGGGGCTGCTTATTACACAGTACGGCTATGAGTCAAGGCTGTTGATCCCGTGGAACTATGTGATGAGGCATAGGAAACGAACATGAACCTACAGGGTCAACATGCAAAACAGGAAGGGGAGAATGGAATCTTGACAGACTGTCGGTATGATTATTAGCTGTCTCCCAGCGTCCGGAGGTGCAGCCTTCCTGCGCATCCTTAACCAGCTCTGTAATGCGCTTTCGTCTTTCTGTCACTGTACCCGTCATTTGGTTCCATCTCATCTTGTGCCATTCTCCTTGTTCTCTGCGTAGGCCGATGCTCCAACTCTTTCCGCCGTGCCAGGGTTCCTGGTGATGGAGGTTCATATACTTAAACCTAGGACATTTTCTGATGCGTGAGCCGTGCAGATCACGGGCTCTGCCAGGTGATAAGAGGGGGAGGGGGCTCAAGCGCAGCATGCTGTAGTTCTTGAAAGTCCCACTTCAGAAGCCATTAGTTGGAGGGCTGTGACTGAAGGAGGCCGCAGTGTTAATGCCTGTGATATATGCTGCACACTTACTCCTTTGCCCCTGCTCCCTTTCTTCTGCCCTACAGCTCCAATTTATACTTACACTTCCCTTTACTACATAATCCTCGCCCCCTGAAACGCACACCTACATCCTGACTCTGTGTGGCGGCAGCCTTCACAATGCCTCTCCTGAAAAGCCTTTTATGATCTTGAATTTTATACTTCTCAACAGTTTTTTTTTTACCAGTATTCTCAAAATATACATTCCTAATATCCCAACAAAGGGGAGGGTGCATTAAGAGAGAACTACTACAAAATGATTTGGTGAAGAACTAATAAAAGATGCAATCAGTCAAGTGAGTGGCAGAAGTAGTTTCTTTCAACATCAAATCTAATGGTTTCTTTCTGTAGTACAAAAGTGCCCCATTAACAGTGTGAGTCTTTTATTTAGGTAATTCACACGAGCGGTTGCCAGATGTAGTTTATTTTCAGAAGGGCTCACTTATAGAAGCTGCACACTGAGCCAGAGACAGCGTTATCTCTATCTAGCGCACTCTCTGATGACCTTTCAGAGTGAAAATAGCACTGAAATTCTGAATCCGAAACCCTCCAAATCAGATCCAAGTAGCACTTCATGTTTGAAATGATGGTTGGATGTTAGTGCCGGGCTACAGAGAACGGCGGAGTTATATCCTGTTTCTAGTCTCCCAAGATAAAAGCTTTTCTTCTCCAAGCCCCCACCCCATGTATGTCTGTGGCTGGCTGCTATCAACCGGGACTGTGTTAGACTTCATGTTGATTCTAATTCCCACCCTGCAATCAGAATTCATCTGTTCAAAGCCCTTATTCTCATGCTTTTCCAGGAGGCAATCCAATTAGTTCACATTCATTCATATAGTCCCTGTGTTTACAGCGCGATACATTGCTACTCCAAGAGTTCATTGAATAGCCAGTGGTGGGCCAGGGAGTATGGCTTAGTGGTAGATTGCTTTCCATGCATGTTGGGGGCTCTCGATTCAATACTTATCACTGTGGGAAAAAGTTATGTCACTGCGAAGATGAAGTTTTTAATCAAGAAAGCAGCTAAAATGATATCAAGTGTACCAGGAAATCAGTGTGCTTGTTTTCGAAGAGACTTGGTTAAAACCAAATTTGTTATGCCTTAACATGTGCCTTTGGAGCTGCTATGTGTCTTGAGGATATGTTAGTCCTATTTTGATGAAAGTATGACTACAGTAAGAAATTATGTTCCATTCCCCCAAATCTACTTTGTATTGCAACATATACTACAAGGAAGACTCACTACCCTGCCAAGGAAGAGGTTATTTAGAAACAAAATGGAAACTTCTCAGAAGACAGTTTTGAGTGTGCATATGCTTGTTCTCCTTCAATTTGCATTGTAATAGAGCTGATTACTCTATTGACAGAAATAAGAATAACTTGGGCTGACATAAATCTTACTTGCTTCATAAGGTCTAGAGGACATTAAGAACTGATTCTAAGTGAAAGGCAATAGAGATTCCTGTCCTGGAAAGATTCTAGCTAATGCTTAAATGATAAAGCAGTATCTTTGTTTTTATTCTTCTCTCATACATTACCGTATGAAGTTTTCCCTCCTTCTACCCCTCCCCCTCACCTCTCCTCTCCTTCAAATTTGTTTCCCTTCAGCAAAGAACAGACCTCTCAGGAATATCAACCGAACATGGCATAACAAGTTACATTAAGATTAGGTACAAACCCTCATAACAAAGTTAGACAAGGCAATCCAGTAGGAGGGAAAGCGTTCCAAGAGTCAGACACACCTGTGATATGTTAAGTTACAGATGATGTACATAGTTGAGTGCATGTATGCATGTGTTTGTGTGTGTATAGATCTGTTTGTGTTCATGCCTGTGAAATATAGAGATCAGAAGTTAACCTCTGATATCATTCTTCAGGTGCTATCCACCTTGCCTTTTGGGACATTGTCTCATTGGCCGAGAGCTTGCTGAATGGCTTAGATTGACTGGACAGTGAGTTCCAGGGATCTGCCTGCCTCTGCCTCCCTAGCTCTGGGATTACAAAGCCCCATCATGCCTGGCTTTTATTATGTGTGTTCTGAGAACTTAACTTAGCTCCTTATGCTTGCATAGCAAACATTTTACAATCTGAGTGGTTTTTACAGTCCTGAAAGAGTGAATAGGAAGTGCCTTCTTAGATGAGTAATGTAAGAAATACAAACTTTATACATAGAAACCTCATCATAAAAGCTAAGTCTTATGTTTGTTATTTTAAATCATATATTCTAAGAAAAAAATTTTTTCAGCCTCCAAGTCTTGCACTCTATGTTTATAAAGTGTGGAGATGCATCATGATCTATCTCTCTAAGATTCATCGAAGTTTGGAAACTATTGCAAACTACGTTCTCACAATACCACACTGAAGGAGTCATCATGGTGCGGGTTGCATGTCAAGGCTTGAAAGAACCTGTATAACCACTCTATTTTCCTTTCACATTTTATTTGCTGGCTTTCCTCCCTTATTTTTGTCTCTCACCCTGTTAAATCTCTTGTGTTGAACAGGTCAGACCATGGTAGAATTTAGTTAATAGAGTTCTTGCAAGAGAAGGCCTCCCCAAATGGTCAAGGACACCTCTTTGTTAATAAAACAGAAAGTAGAATAATCCAGACAAATGAAATGCATGCCTTACAATAATGGGTATAGAAAGGATTCTAAACCAACTGATAATCTTTGGATGAGGGCAAAGTATCACAGAGTGAAGCTAAGGGGAAGAAATAATGTCAGCGAAAAACCATTAGGATCGTCCAATAGAGCCAAAGAAGGGGAAAGCTCAGACTAATGGTTCACCGTTAGTAAAACTTCAAGTAAAACTTGAAGAATATATATGTAGTAACTTGACAAAATAAAGAGGCTGAGGACTAGACAATGTCATTTTTACTCAGTTCCTTCACTAGGCAGCTCTGTTCCATGAAGCATGACAGTAAGACATGAACATGGGAGTATTTGCAGGGAGGGGAGTGTTGACAAGGGTGAGAGGGGGCTTGGAATAACTAGATTGCATAAAATTATCAATAAACAAATATTATTTTTTAGAAAGTACTTTATTTTATGAATTTCCATGTTGTGAAAATATGACTTTGGCAGAAATGAGGTGAGTCCTACATGGTGTGCTCTTGAATATGACAGGCAGGCACCAAGAGAGTCAAAAGGAAGGAGAATTGAATTAGATAAGGAGAACCATTTCATTTTACTATTCTGTTTATTATGTGCATGTGTACATGTGTGTGTGTGTACAGTGTGCGTGTATGTGTGGGTCAGAGGTTGATTACCATATTCCATATTGTTTTCTCTCTATCATTCTACTTATTGCCTTTCTGTGGTAGGGGAGAGCTTGCTTTATCTACTATTAGTATTGAAATAAAGGGAAGTGTGCTATAAATTATTGTATGAACTTTTTTGTCTGGAGCAATTAAAAATGGCAGCCTGGAAAAATGAGGTAACATGCATCTTTAAGTGTATATATATATATACACACACACATACATACATATATATGAAACTATATATATATGTATATGTCTGTTCTTATCAACTTAGATCATGAAACCTAATATCAACAAGTTCAACTGAACCACCATATACAGGCTTCTCATGCATGCTTTAGCATTGCCAAGGCATAAATTTCATTTTTTTCATGTGTACATGCCTGTATATAATTGTGTACTTTTGTATTCATGCATACCTCTGTTATGAATGGTTGTATCTGTGTGTGTGAAAGAGAATAGTTGTGAGTGTATGTTGATGTGTGTATGTGTTCATGCCTATGTGTTCATGTGTGCATGTCAATGTTTATATGTGTACAAATACAAATACGTGTAAATGCATATGTGTATGTGTGTGTATATGTTTGTCTCTATGTACATGCATTTTCTTGTGCTTTGTCAAGTGTGTGAATGACTCACTGGAGGAGTGAGGTCTACGCATCCACTGAATTTTGACTTGTTTGAAGAACAGTTCTACTCTTGCCTTAGGCCACACTAAAAAGGTTTCCCAGCAGTCACACAAAGAAGCAATAAGTAAACAAACTTCATTGACCTTGAACTTCTCTCTACTCTCCATATACATCTTTAAAATTAATATACTTGGATAGAATAACCCATGTATCTGTGGCACCAGTGGCTTTGAGTTATGTATAATGCATATTAATGAACCAGGAGAAAGTAATTGTTCCCTGCCCCACTCGCTTTGTTTCTGTCCTCCGGATGGTGTTCTCCCTGTCAAAACCTTCTTAGATAATGAAAGGAAACACAAGACATTCAGTCATTCCTTCCTCCTCTCCGTCCTCTGCCCTGTCATCTTTGAGCCACAGAACCTTCCATTAGTGCTCATTTTAATAAGCCAGTTTCCTTGGGCGCGAAGTGACAGCATTTAAATTAGTGAGGAGCCATGCCAGTTTTTCAAAGGAGGACAACAACATGCTATCCTCTCACAATTGGTTTTAATTAGCAATTTTTGAGAGAATACAGCAGAGCCCTTGTTCTTTTCCAATTTGGGTAATGTCCGGTTGATGATGGAGCAGTATGTTTTATCAGGATGCTCCTGGATAAGGTCAAAAGTGTCAACAAGTCAGGGAGCCAGCTCAGGTCCCTCCTGTCCTTAGTGCAGATTTCCTTTCATTACAGCTCAGCTTATAGATGTGTCCCTTTTGTGTGACTCCATGGATGCATAGCACAAAGACTTCATGACGCTATTCTATTTTATACCCCCTTTAATTATGGAAGAAGAAATAAAGTCTGATACTAAGTTTGGGCACAAGTTAGAGGAGGAAAGATCAAGAAGGCTTGTTTAATAAAAGGCTTGTTTAAGAAAATTTGTCCATTAACTAGAGGCTGACAAAGGATATTTATGTCCAGGGTGTTTGCTGTTGCACTGCTGGCCATCAAAGTTCTTTCTGTAAAGTGGTGGATAGATAAGAGTGTCGAGAGTGGCTTTTCTTTTCTGCAGTCTATACAACGTTCTACTTCCCCCACCTGCTTCTGCTCATGTAAATCGCACCAAACAAACTATCCCTGATCAACTTTCCAAATCTTATCCACAGACAAGACAAATCTTACATCATACACAGAGTCTTTGGAATCAGATGATAAGCTTGAGCTATTGTGATGGTCTGTATCAAATATAACTGCCTTCCTTTCTAATGCTCAATAGTCAATCATGGTAGGCAATATGCCTAACAAATAGAGGGAACACCTAGAAATGCAAAACAAACATCCTGTTTTCCCATACAGGAAGTGCAGGGGGTGTTTCCAATGGCACAGCTCTCTCATGACCATCTCACAACACCAGTCAGAATGTGCAAATAACTCCATTCTGTGCAGAATGAGCTGTACGTGATTGTTGAGTATCTTGGAAAAGGTAATAAAAGTACTATCGGAACTAAAGGATTGGGAGGGTCATGGTGTGGTGTTGCCTTCTGATACAAGGTAGCCATTTCTGTTTTGAACGGGTAGCCACTGTGTCTACCTACTTGGGGGTTGACAGAAAAGGAAAGGAGGGACAAAAAGTAGATGGGGACTAGGTGGGAGAAGTGGATTGGTAAAAATGGGCAAATAAGAGTGCATAGGGAAGGATGTGTGTGATTACTGTATTGGAGACACAATATGATACTGCCAAAGAATTTAAATTACACAAAAGTTAAACAACTATGTATATTTGGACAAAACCCCTTTCTGTATGCTATTTTCTGAAGGCACACACACACACACACACACACCTGACATGCTTCTAGAAGATTTGTAGTTATCTGCTATGGTGTATGCTAAAAATATTGAAGCTTAGATTTGGCTTGTAGTCCATGATTGTGGATAACTGTCGTGGTGTCTAGTTCCATGAGAGAGAACTCGAAAAGTGCAATGGACTAGCCATCACATAATCCTGGCAGAATAAGGGAAGCGTGTGTGACTGGAAATTATAGGATGCTTGTGATAAGAGGGTGCCATTTCCTACTGGTTCTCAGTGACCATTTTCTTGCTTGGAGTATAACTATTGCCACTGAATTCAGTCTTGAAAATGAGCAAAACAGCTTGTACATGTTAGGATCTAGTTGGAAGAGTGATGCCCTTTGCCTCTGTGTCATGGAGATTCTCATATTTGGAGAAATTTTGTCCATGGGATTATTTCTCTGATGCAGCTTTTCAGTGCACTTAGGGGCAGTGGGTGCACACAGGAAAGGTGACTAGGACCTGTTAGAAAAGGAAGGCAACAGAAAGGGTCAACTTATTGCACATGACTGATGTAGGATGCCGCTCTGTATGCTGTGAATATGTTTTATTACCATTGGTTAATAAAGAAGCTGCTTTGGCCTATATCAGGGTAGAATATAACAAGGCAGGAAATCCAAGCAGAGACAGAGAAGGAAAAAAGGTGGAGTTAGGCAGACCCCATGTAGCAACCCAAGAAGCAAGAGGGTAACAAACCACGCACCTTGTGGTAAAACATAAAATAAGAGAAATGGGTTAATTTAAGTTGTAAGAGCTAGCTAAAAAGGTGCCCGAGTCATCGGCCAACCAGTGTTGTAATTAATATAGTTTCTGTGTGATTATTTGGGTCTGGATGGCTGGG
>LOJH01027362.1:4287-18088 GCA_001685095.1 Ellobius talpinus
TGGTTGTGAGCCACCATGTGGTTGCTGGGAATTGAACTCAGGACCTCTAGAACAAGAGCCAGAGCTCTTAATCACTGAACCATCTCTCCAGACCAGCTTTCAACTCTTGATCTTTTCAACTTCCAAGTGGAAAGATGACAGAGCTGAATCACAAACCCTGGGCTGTATTTCTAAGATATTTTTCCAGGACAGAGTTTCTTTGTGTATCCTGGTTGTTCTGGAAATAGATTTGTAGACCAGGCTGGCCTTGAACTCATAGAGAGCCACCTGCTTCTGCCTCCTGAGTGCTGGGAGTAAAGGTGTGTGCCACCACCACCATCACACAGCAATTTCTAAGGTTTCTAAGAGAAAGCTTCCTAAGGGGAAATCCAGTGTCTCTGTCAACTTCCTGTTGCCTGCAAGATATACATCTGAAACTCCTTCTCCAGCACCATGTCTGCCTGCAAGCCACCATGCTCCCTGCCATAATGATAATGGACTGAACCTCTGAAACTGTAGTTACCCCAATTAAATGTCTTAATTTATAAGAGTTGCCATAGTGTCTCTTCACAGCAATAAAAACCCTAAGACATATAATAAAGACTGCTTTTTTAAAAAAACAGTAACCCCACTGCTTAGAAATCTCATGGTCTTTGGGATGGTTTAGTAACTGTGTCTCTATGCATGGTAGGAGGTTAGACCTAGATTCCATTTTTTTTAACCCATGACCCTGCAATTCTGAGTTTCTGTTTGTACAGGCTGCTAATGAGGGAGAAGCCCATTGTCAATTCCCTTTAACCCTGCCAATACCTGATTTGCTACCTAACAGGGCCATAGGGATTAGAGTTCTTCCTGATGAACTTGAGAGAGGACCTGGAGCTTCAGGTGCACACACAGCCTCCTACCACTGAGCAGAGAATCATCCCCCCATTTCTAAACTCTGAGCTCAGCGGTGCTAGTGAATTTCTACTGCATTCAGGCACTAGGAACATTGTTTCTATGCTTACTTGTTGGAGGGAGTGTGAACAGAGCCCGGCACTGGTACTCAACTCTCAGTTCCAATGGAGATTTTTGTCCTTGTGGATGGAAGGAAGGTGACCGGGTGACAGTACCAGAAAAGAGTCCACCTTTCACTAGAGTCAGCTGTCTTTCAGAGTGAGGGCATTTTATATTCCTGTTAGATTTCAGCTGCAATTCCCTGACAACAATAACTCATGCTCACCCAAGATAAGGACATTATTCTCAATATCTTTGTCCCTTTGTAGCTGTTGGGTTGCAGGAGTACAACCCTGGGGTGTAATAATTAAGCATTTTTATTTTGATCTGACTTGCTCCTTCACTCCGCTAATTAGTCTCTTGCTTTTAGATGACCACAGGCACCTTCAGGTAGTGAAAGATCATCTAACTACCAATTAGTGTATTTAATTCAGAACACCAGCCAAAGCATTTAGCTTTGTTCAAGGTTATAACTACATTTTTTTTGCCAACTGATACAGTGTTGTTGTTGCTACTTTAAATAGGATCTCATGTACTACAAGTTGCATTAAATTCATCGTGGTGTAGCAAGAATGACCTTGAACTTGATTCTCCTACCTCCACCTGTCTAGTGCTGGGATTATGTCAGTGTATCACCACACCTGGTTTATGTGGCATTGTGGAGGGAATCCAGAGCTTTGCCCATGAGGCCAGTGCTCTATCAACTGAGTTCCCCCTCGGCCTCTTCTATAGGTATTGGGAGAGTTAATTGTCCTCCAATCGGACTTTGACTCACTAACCCCTTCCTGCACTGGCTCTTAGCTCTTGTGAGGTCAGAGGAAGAAGAGAGAAAGGGATATACCCAGCTTCTCTTTCTGTGGATGCAGCATCCTCAGCAGAGAATGTGCCTCTGAGAGCCTTTGAATGACCTCGAGTCAGCTGTGAATCCCACCATGTCCAGTCCACAAAGACAGGTCGGCTCAGGATGGCTGGACCACTTCTTCCCCTCTTTTCTTCATCAGCATATCTATACTCCTGTTTCACTTGCTGCTTGCTTGTTTCCTTCCTTCTCGCCCGGCTCCACGGGTGTTTCTCAGTCTTTGGCCTTCAATAGAAAGCTCTCCCTTCCTTGCCTCTTTTACTTCCCAGCCCCTATGCTCCTGGGTTGCTGTTTTCCACAGATAATGTCCTGGCTAGTTTAATGTCAACTTGATGCAAGCTAGAGTCAGAGGGGAAGCCTCCATTGAGAAAATGCCTGCATAAGATCCTGCTGTGAAGCATTTTCTTCATTAGTGAAGGACCCAGTCCATTGGAGGTGAGGCCTCTCTTGAGCTGCTGGTCCTGGGTTCTATAAGAAAGCAGGCCGAGCAAGCCAGTAGGCAGCATCCTTCTGCAGCCTTTGCATCAGCTCCTGCCTCCAGCTTCCTGTCCTGTTTGACTTCCTGTCCTAGATCCCTCCCATGATGGAAATATAAGCAAAATAAACCCTTTCCTTCCAAGCTTGCTTTTAGGCATTGTGTTTCATTGCAGCAACAGAAGCCCTAAGACAACTTAGGGCTTCAGTCCAGGTTCCCAGAACTCTCTCTCCTCTGAGCCCCTCATAGCTCAGCCACGTAAAATGGGAATATGACCCTGAAGATTTGAACCTTACATCCATGTTTCAAAGTAAATCCACCCTCCCCCTGCTCTGTGTCCATGACCCTCTGGCTTCCTGATTTTTCTTACCTGCTTCTGAGCCCAGGCTGGGAGGGTGAGTTGGAGACCCGTGGGTAGAACAGACATTTTAATCCTAAGCAGATATCCCCATGCCTCCCTTCAGTAGACATCAGACTGTCACCCTGTTGCTTGCAAAATAAGTGTGTTTAATAGGCATAAAAGTCTGTACTTGAAGCTGACCTCCAAAGAGAAGATTCAAGATCATCCCCCTCTACATCTGTGGAAGGCATGGATCCAGGAACTGTCAACTCCAAACACGGCTCTTACCTCAAAGGGGATAAGAAGGAGTTTAGTCTGGAGCCAGTATGAATGACCATGGCTCAGGGACATGGATTCAGGTTTGCCCCGAAAGATGTGATCTACTGGGGCAGCAGTTGCATAAGATTTTGTTAGTTGCAGAACAAAGAAAATTTTAACTCACAGCATTTACCACACGCATCGGTGGGTACCAAGTATGCAAAGTAGGGAAAGTAAGTTTATAGGTGCTGTCTGGTGACACCCTTAGCTTTTGGATTTAGAGACGGTAGTAGTACTCTGGAAACACATTTGAAAGGCTTTGATAGCCATAAGGATGTTAAACCAGACACAAAAGTAGGCAGCAGATGGCCTTAGGGAGGAAAAATGGCCCAAGATAGTTTGGTTCTGTAGCAATTTGTCTTTCATAATCACGAAGTTGAGTCGTTTGGCTTTGTAGAGTCTTCTGTACACAAGTATGTACTTATTTGTGTGAGTGTGTGTGAGTGTGCACACCAGGCATCAACCTGGATGGAGTGTCATTCCTCAGGAACCGCCCACTTGTTTTTTTCTAGACAGTCTCTCACCAGCTTGCAGTTTGGGGAGTAACTTTAGTTGCTTGGCCTGTATATTCCAGGGATTCCCCATCAGCAAGCCACCATTGTTTGATTAATGGGTTCTGGGGATTGAACTTGGCTTCTCATGTTGTTTAGAATCTTTATGTTCATTTTCTTCTTCTTACTTGGTGATGACTTTAACTTCACGGAGGAAGGAAGAGTATTTTTAAAAGACAGTCTCTCTTGTCTGTGTTGGTACCCAACTGAGGGGCAGGGCGCAGACCATGGTATCCTAGATGCCAGTTGGCCAACACTGAGTGTTTAGCAAGATGACAGATGGTAGCACAGGAGGCAGAATTAGGTGCAGAGTCTAGCTGGGGTGACAAGAGCTCACCATGCTCAGCACAGTAGCGACACAGTTTAGAACCATTCTTCAAGGACTCAGGAAGCTTTCTATTACTACTACTATTATTATTGAGCGGTGCCAGGGGCCTGCCCCAGTGGATGACAGGTTCCAGAGGGGAGTGATGAGTAGGTGAAGGAAGGAGTGAGCAAGGCCATGGTGATGGTGAGAGTCTTGCAGCCTGACTGATTAGCCCTTTATTTGTACAGAATTCAGTAAGCAGGAATAGATGCATGCTGTTCCACAACCCAGATCATATCATTTTTATTCTGGACATGTGTTTAACTTTTTTCCTTGTGCACCTGGGGTCATAAGTTTACTCATCATTGATAAACTGTGACAGAACAGAGTTATCTTCCACAATCATTTTCCCTCAGGTTTAGTCATCATTGATAAACAGAGTTATCCTTCAGAATCAATTTTGCTCATCAACCCCGTAACTCAATTTTTAGAAGTATCTGGAGCCTGATCTTAGGCTGCCAGGTTTTGCAGCTTCAAGAACACTAGAGAGAAAGAAAATCTCCAAGGCAGCCTAGGGACATTGCCATGTCCTGAGCACTGTATTACTAACTCTTAATGGTCAGAGTGCCCAAGAAAATCCTCAGGCCGAAGCTGCCGTAGTTATTATTCAATTTTTGGCATAATACAATGTTTACATTTTATATCTTTAGAGAATTGACCACACAACACCATAGTGGCTCTGCATAAGCTAACTTTTCTAACCAAGAGGGGTCCTGACCCCTCGTTCTTTGATCACCTTTCCACACCACTCTTTGCTCATCAAGTTCCTGTGTAGGGCACAAGTACCTTCAGCTCATCTAACTTTGTTGCTGTATATGCCACGCAATCACCTGAATGCATAGTAGGAAGAGGCTTGTTATCTGATCTGTGGCCAACTCCTCAAGCCCACCGAATCTTGCTGACATTTTTAAGTTCACTTTGTTTCAGTTATCTTGTTTCTGAGTAAGCGCCGGCGCAGATGTTTTAAGAATATCTCAAAGCCTCATAAAGAAACCTCTTTGTGTGTGTCACAATCTCCAGGATGTAAGGAAGACCTTCAAGTAGATAAGGATAGCTCCCTAAAAGTGGGAGGGGTAGCATACTTAGTGCTTTCCTAGGAAAGCCTAGAAGCAGTACTTCTAGGAGAAGGTATAAATGATTCATAAAAAAATTTCCATCAATCCAATATCCCCAAGTTGTGCAAATCTTAAAAGTGCCCCAAGTATGCAACACGTGGAGATGAAAACCAAAAGGTGGCATAGCGGCCACCATGTGACTCAGCTTTGCTGGATCTTTGTCAAGCAGCTGTGCTGGCTTTATGACTTTTGTTGTTCTTATAAGATATGGCTGCGCCAGAGAGGGGGTTTACATAACCCAGACTGGCATCAAACTTTCTATATAGTTAAAGATGACTTTGAACTCCTGATCCTCCTGACTATGCTTCCAAAAGGCTATGGTTACTAGCATGTACCAATTACGCCTAGTTTGTGAAGTGTTGGGGATCAAGTCCAGGTCTTCACGTGCGCTAGAAAGTACTTTACCAATGGAACCAAGTCTCCATCCTCAAATGTTCTCATTCTTCTATCAGGGGTTTTGGATTCTGTCACCAGAAGGCAGAGCCACTTCTTCCTGCTACGACAGTACCAATGAGATCCTAATTCAATTCCTTTGCATAAACACCTCACTTCTGCTCTTAATTACTATAAAATGCAGTAATGAAGCCTGTACCCCAAAAGTGCTATTCTCAGTTTTATTTGATTATAGCACTGAATTTGGTGTATGGAGACACCTGCTTCTTTCAATAGTTTGTTGATTCTACCCTGTGCTCATCCTCAGATGCACACGCCTTGCCTGTGAATGGCAGCCCAGGGCTCCAGACTGAATGAGTGGGGATGTCCTGAGAGAGGCAGCATTCGCGAACCCCTCCCAGCCCAGGTATGTCCCACTCAGCATCCCCCCATCCCTGCAGTTATACTTGCAGATGTCCTATGACCTCCAGCACATTTGCACATCTGCATTTGTTATCTATGAGACAATGAACCATTGTTTGATTGAGACTTTTCCAGCTCTAAAGGTTATTATTCTTATGCTCAGCTCTGTCCCTTCTCTCTCTTCAATAATCCCCTCTCTGCATGCAGGGAGCGTGATCATTCCAAGGCACCGTACAGCTAATTTGCTGTGAGTCTCTGGTCACGCCCCTAGCCTGCCAGGGACATCTGTAGAAAGCTAAATCATTTTAAGCAGAGGAATTAGACCAGTGTTTTCTATTAGGGAGAAACACTGTGGATCTCAGTATTCTGCACCATGCTCGTAATGGTGGAATTGAATTGTGCTGGGGATTTACGCAAGAAAAAGAAATCCATCTTATTTTACTAGGAGCTTGACACTTTTAGTTTGAGAATTTATGCTTCTGAACACTCCTTCATACATTGCAAATGGACTTTCAGTGCACCTCAGTTAGGTTAGCTGCCTATTTTGTAAAAGCGTGGGGCAAAACGTGGGGATTGGGACCACTTTAAGAATCAGAAAGATGACAGAGAATTTCCGTAACGATGAGATGGTTTGGAGAGTATCGGAAAGCTTTTATTTACAAAAGCAGGGAAATTCTGAACAGAGATATTCTCTTGCAAATGACTTCAGCTCACCCGCTCTCTGCCCAAGATTTCCTTACCAGAAACCTGAATGGAAATTTTCCTCAATGGCGCAGCACTTGCTGTATGCTAGCTCAGAAGACGACTATGCTTTCCTGTCTGTCGGAAATGCCCTGGCTATGCCCATTGGATACACTTGTGAGCTGGGATAACCAATAAAACAAGACACAACCGTGGGGCAGATTTTCTCTCTCTTCCTCTGTCCCTCTCCCACCTCCTCCGTCACCTTCTTCTTCCTCCCTCTGGTGGGGAGTCATAGCTTGGACCCTCTGCATGCTAGGCAAGTGGGCCATTATTGAGCCACAATTCCTGCCTACCTGTGGCCTTGATTGGTTTGCAAGTAAATGTTACAATGAGGTTAAGGATGCCGAAGAACACACTTTTTGGAGCCACAGTGCAAGCCAAGAGGTCCTTAAAACAATTTGCCTGTATTCCCTGTTGACTCACACTTTATAGTCTTTGTTGTTGTTGTTATTGTTGCTAGAAAACTGTGGGACTGGACAGAGTGCTCCTCTGGATGAAGACAGCTTTGTGGGCAATTAAAACAGCAGGTAAATATCTGAATGCAAGCAAAACAAATGTTGGAATTTAACTCTCTGATTCTTCTCTTCTACCCCTCCTACTTGTGTGTGTGTGTGTGTGTGTGTGTGTGNAGAGAGAGAGAGAGAGAGAGAGAGAGAGAGAGAGAGAGAGAGAGGAGGAAGGGAAGGAGGGAGGGAAAGAGAGTGAGTCACGTAGCCAGGCTGGTCTCATGATGGGCCTGGCAGAAATGAAGATGCTCTAAAGAGACATTTGTGTCTCAGTCTGACATTGAACTGAAACAACGGTCTCCAAAGAAATGGGAATTTCCCCTGGAATCTTAAGGCTGGGATGGGGTGGGACAGATCTCTATGTTCTATTACCAATGTGACAACATTGAATAAATCGCTTCTGTTTTCCAATATTAATTTGACTCTTTTAACTCATTTATTGAAAAAGAGTACCCAAAGTGTCTCGGGGCACAGGCCATGACCCCCAAGTTCAATAACAGCCTCAAACCCAATATAAAGCCCAGAATAACCTTGGACTCCTGAGATTTCTGCTACCAGGGCCTGACTGTAGGGATCACACGCGTGTGCTCCTGGCCCTGACTGTAGGGATCACAGGTGTGTGCTACTGGCCCTGGCTGTAGGGATCACAGTCGTGTGTTACTGGCTTGGCTAAAGGTGGAACCCAGGATTTCCTGCACGCTAAGCAGGGACCTCCTCAGCCCTATTGGCCAAATTTTGAGCCTTAATCTCTGAGATTAAGGGAAACTTAACTCCTGAAATGGTTTGTCTACACAAAAGACTTCAGTGGACGTGACCGGGTTTGGAGCCTCATTACAGTTTCTTCCTGCCTACCTCCAAGTCACTAACCTCCTGATAAATAGACAAACCCTTTGGAATGTGTTAACCTAACAAAACCCTCTTTGCTACCAGTGAGGGGGTGCCAAGGATGCTCTCAGCATCGGAGGGGTACACCTGCTGGAACAGCCCAATTAATGTTTCCATCAATGTCTTTTAAAATTTCCTTGATGTATAAATTGCTTTGTCCCGTTATCATAGCAACTCCACAAAACTGCTTCCACATCGGTACAGGGAGCCTAAATCTGAATTCCCAGGCCGTGGTCACTCACAGTTTGGCTCCAGAATAAATTGTTGTATATTTCCTTTGATTTGAGAGCTGTGGTTTTGTGTCAACAGTTTCCTAACGCGGGTGCTGCAAACCGAGATACTGAGTCAGATACGGATGGTTCTGTACTGATGATGGCTTGCCTTGCCAGTTTTGTACTTCACAATGTGAGAAAGTGGTATGTAGTCTAGGAACTGTGCTTGAGTTCAGGCATATGCAAGCGTGTGTGTGTGTGTGTGTGTGTGTCTTTATACACGTGTGTTCATGCACGTGGAGGTCAGAAGGCAGCCTCACTGGCATTCTTCAGAAGCTATTTAACTTTTTTTTTGAAAACCTGACTTGTAGCTCATCAAGAAGTCTAGATTGGCTGATCAGCAAACCCCAGTGATTGTCTCTGCTTCCCACCCCTGAGTTGACAAACATGGACCACCAGGCCCAGCTTCTTAACATTGGTGCTGGGAATTGAATGTAGGTCTTCCTGCTTGAAGAGCAAGCACAAAACCAGCCCGTAAAATAGACTCAAGCTTCTGGGAAACCTGCCTCTTATGACATTCCCAGAAAGGAGCTAAGCTCCCCCACATACCCCAGAGCTGCAAGAATGAGCAGATGGAGTTTATCTCCCACCCTGTGGTTCTGAAAAGCAGTTTATCCAGAAAGACAGTTGATGGGTCCACAGAAACCATTGCCCCACCCCACCCCCTCACCCTCAGTCTCTGTGCTCAGACTCTGGACTATGCATTCTCCTGGACCCTCAGGCACTGTGCAGCTGGCTCTAGAGGTGCCACCTCTGGGACCAATGAAAACTGCCTCTGGCCATCAAGGTGGAGCTGAGTTTTCATGCTCCTATTTTTCCCCTCTTCCCATTTAATTCAGACACTTTACTGACTGAGCCGTTTCCCAACTTTTAAATGCTCTTCTGATTTGGATATTTTCAACTTACAGTGGCTTTATAGGGCCATAACTCCAATGTGAGGGGAGGGCCTCTGGGTTTTAAAACCATGTTCTGGAAACTGCACGCTTCTTTTCCTGAAAGGCATCCAAGCCACTGAGTTTGTTATCCAAGCCACTATCATAAGGGGAGAGCAAGGACCAAGGCTGTCACTCTGGGCTCTTTCAGGTTGCAGGGACTGACTGATATCCTGTGGCAGGTATGTGCAGTGAGAAGGCCAGCCTGAACATCTGACTCCAGCCTTGCTCTGTTAGCCTCTGGACTGCTCAGGGTCTCTGCACATCTGTACAGTAAGTATTCCCAGCAGCCAGCTGAGTCCCTGAGAGAAGAAAGCATCTCATTCCCTCTCCACACTTTGCTGCCTTCTGCCTCTTCATGTCTGGGGTGAGCATGGTGCCTGGGAGGGTTCAGAGCACCCTGGTGTGAACAAGCGCCATCTCTGGGGTGGAGGGTCTTAGCCTTTGTTTCCTGGCTGTGATTCATGGTCCTGAGCACCTGTGACCCTGCCATCACCCGGCTGGCTTTCTCCACTTTGGCTAAATTAGATTGCCCAAGTTCATCTCTAGAGAATGTGCAACATCCTCCCTTCTCCATTCATCCTCCCAAGAGGGCGGGCCAGAAGGGCTGGCTGGCCGCTTCACTGAAGAGAGATGGAACTAGAGGGCGTTGGCACAGCTGTTGCATTTCGCCAAAGAACTTTATAAAATGTGCAAAAAAACCCACATCCACCCTCCCTCCGAAAGACCCCCCCCAGGAGCTGACGAGCTCCTCTCGTCCTCAGGAGAACGTCAGTTGCTTTGCCTGAGGTTTCTCATTTCCTGAGACATTGAGGAAGTTTGACCCAATGTTGCTTTTTTTTTCTTTTTAATATATTTTATTGGAAAGACAGTGGGTCATGCTGTGTCCCTAACCAACGTGAATGGGGAAGTGTGCCCAGGGCGGCTGACTGAATAAACAGTCTCATGATGAGGACGAGAACTGAGATCCTGCCCCTTTTCTGTGTGTTCAGAAGCCAGGCTGAAATGCTAGCCTAGTGGCCCAGGGTGTTCCATGATGGGACAGCACCATTCAGGGCCTGAACCTTGACCTTAGCAGGCAGGGAGGGGAAAGCTAGCAAGCCAGCCGCTCATTGAGAACGGCCAGTGACTGGAATGACCCGTGCCAGTTTTGTTAAGTGACTCAGCCATGGGGTGTGCGTGGAATCTCTGCTTCACATATTTACTCCAGGATTTTGTTCTTTGGTCCAATTTTCAAAAGACGACTTGACTATTTTATGCCTGCAATTTAAAATATTGCCTGGCTTGTTTTTGAGTCCAACGATGGTTTAAAGACAGCTCTCAATTCATGGGTTTGGTTTCTTATTAAATAAATAAAAAAAGAGAGAGAGGGTTGACCCATTGTCATTGCACTAAACAAGTTCCAAGGCTGTCCTGGAATTCATAGTTAATGCGCCAAATCTAAACCTAAGTAGCTACTTCCCCAGAGCTCACGTTTTCCTCTGGAAAGAGCAGTAAACGTGGGTGTATGAAGAGAGCTAAAGGGCTGGGGAGGTGGTTTGGGTTGGTGAAGTCCTTGCCTCATGTGCAGAAGTCCCAGGTTCAATTCCTCGGGGTCACATACATCGAGAGTAGTGACTCAAGCTTATAATCTCAGCTCTCAGGAGGTAGAGAAGGGGGATAAGAGTTTCATTCTCTGTGCACATATGGAGTTTGAGGTCAGCTTGGCTTACATGAGACATGCCCACCTCACCCCAAGAGAGAAAAGCAAAGACATTCACACATAATATTCAACCTATTTAGTAGTCATTTTGTGGCATCTGTTGAACAGTAGAAATGAGATCTTAGTTCTTCTACAGCCCTTTGGGACAAGACTTCTCTACTTCAATGGTTTAATTCACTCATTCTTGAAGTCATTCATGAATTCTACCAGGAAACATTTATTGAGCACAGTCTAAGTGCTAAGTACAGGGTCAGACGATGAGAATACGTGGTTCTGAATAGGCTCCTCTGTTCCAGGAGTGAGATGATTTCAACCAGACACCCAGCATTAAGTGAGCATGTGGGACGTAGTGGTGTCTAGTGCCATTCTGGGATAAAGTGCTGAGTCAGGACTGTATCTGGAGAAGGTAGCAGGGACCTGTGTCTTGTCAGAAGGCATTGCTATGTGACTATGGGAGAGAAAAAGGCACTGCAAGCTAAGAGTTCAGCAAATTCAAGTAAGAACTAGTCTGCTGCCAATGGAATAACTAGACATCCACAAGAAGGAGACAATAAGGCCGGTGAGAGACTTGGTTAATATAGTCCTTCCCTTGTGGTCATGAGGGCCTGAGTGTGGTAACTGATGGTGACAGAGCATGTAATTCCAGCACCTGAGAGGTGGATCCCTGGGCTAGTTGGCCAGTCAGCCTTGCCTACTTGGTGGGCTATAAGCCAGTGAGTGACTCTGTTTTAAAAAACAACAGCAGCAAACCAACCCCAAAACCAAAACTTAAAAATGAACAAACAAGTAAACCCTAATAAACAAGGTGGACTATGCCTGAGGAATGACAGCAGAGGTCGTACCAAGCCTCCACATGCTTACATATACACACACGCATGTACAGCAGCACACATACATGTGTTTGCACACACAAATTTACGTGCATATACAAAAGAGGAATGAAATCACATCATTTGTAGGAAAATGGTTGAAGACAGAAATATGATGAGCCAACTGAACTAGAATCAGAAAGACAATTATCATGTTTTCTCTCACACACGGACTCAAGGGAGAAAGCGACGCACAAGTGGAAGGACCAGTAGGGAAAGGAAGGGGATCTGGGGGAAAGGGTGGGGAGGGGCTAAGAGGAAGCTACAGGTGAATATGATCAAAGTACATCATATTCATGAATAAAAATGTCACAAGTAATGTACACTAATAAACATAGAAAATTATTGTGCACACTGTAAACAATTTTTCAATTACTAATTAATGCATTTTGATATAAGTAATGTGAGAATACCCCAAGTGGTTGATGACTGATTTTGCATTGAAATTAGTGATTTGTAGGTATGTTCATGTGTTTTATAATTTCAGATATTAATCATATTAATTTGCCAAAATTAAATATAATCAGCAACATAATTCCAAGGAGATGGTGGTCAGTCTGAACGCACGGTCTGCTAATGAGAATGGCTGTGTGCATTTTCTGTCCGGGAAGAAATTCCAGCTGTGTGTCTGAGGTAACTGTTGAAGGAGGACAACAGAGTGCAGAGAAATATGCATTGCCTCTGGAATCTTCCGTCTGGGAATGGTTTATTAACCGTCACAATTAATTGGCTAAAATAAGTCACATTGCTCTTCCTAAGTTCCCAGAGTGCAGGGAAGTACGATTCTCTTATTTGTTCAGAAGTAGATGAAGCAGCTGTAATTACCACAGTCACTCAACTATTAGTTGAAGTCATCAGTAAAGCAAAAAAGACTTAGAGCTATTGGGGCTGGAGAAATGGCTCGGTCAGTAAAGCTTATGCCTTGCCAGCACCAGGATCTGGGTCTGATCCCATGATGCAGGTATTCGAGAGCCACAGGGCTCCCCTTGTCCTGATGGGCATGATCCAGAGAGCAAAGTCAGGATAAGCAGTGATCATCAAAAGTCAGTCTGAAGTACGAATCTTGATCCTTCCTTGTCTCATGTCGATGAGGAATGAAGGTGCAAACACGGGGTATGAGCACAAGAAGGCCAGTTTATTAAGCAAAAAGAGCATGTGGTAAGCCATACGTTGGGGTGACATCTGTCGGGGTCCAGCCTCAATGAGTTTGTACGTTTCAGGGTAGGGGTGTGGGGATTAGAAATT
Source organism: Ellobius talpinus (assembly GCA_001685095.1). Classification (NCBI taxonomy): domain Eukaryota; kingdom Metazoa; phylum Chordata; class Mammalia; order Rodentia; family Cricetidae; genus Ellobius; species Ellobius talpinus. The sequence continues at coordinate 17,238 of LOJH01027362.1, forward strand.
AGGCAGAATAGACAGAGATACAAAAGAAATACAGAGACATAGGATAGTACCAGGAGGGCAACTCAGTGAATACTGAATCCTGAATCTGCCCACATTTAATTTCCATATGCTTATATATCCCAATACAATGGTGGGGGGGTGAGAAAGCCAAAGACTGCTTTATCATGACACAAAGGACAATCAGAATAGTTACTTGCTTTAATACTTGAGACATCAAGCCACTATTTCCTGAGTTAAGCATNAGAAATACAGAGACATAGGATAGTACCAGGAGGGCAACTCAGTGAATACTGAATCCTGAATCTGCCCACATTTAATTTCCATATGCTTATATATCCCAATACAATGGTGGGGGGGTGAGAAAGCCAAAGACTGCTTTATCATGACACAAAGGACAATCAGAATAGTTACTTGCTTTAATACTTGAGACATCAAGCCACTATTTCCTGAGTTAAGCATTCTGATGTTTTGGGCAGGCTATGCCGCAAATACACCTTACATCAAGTATCCTGTAGGTAGCTACTCCCTGGGTCAAACCTCCTGTTTTAAAATGAAGGGGCAGGAATAGGCTTGAATTCTCTCACCTTTGGTCAGGGTGGATAAGATCCACCTCTATGGGTCATCTTAATATTCAAAACACCTAGTAACCACACCCTAGGTCAGGGTATCTTGTTTGTAGCCACACCTGTTGTCAACAACTTCGAAAGAGTAAAAATAACCTCAAATTCTCTGACCTTTAGTCAAGGTGGAACAGGACTCATATCTATGGGCCCCCACAAGAACAGGAAAAACTAAGATTTCTGTAACATGAGGGCCGGCTTGTTGGGGTTTCTGTCCCGCCCAGTACCCCA
>LOJH01027363.1:5628-18087 GCA_001685095.1 Ellobius talpinus
AAGAAAGAAAGAAAGAAAGAAAGAAATCAAAATAGAAAATTTTAGAGTTGTCATCATGACTTACCTTTTAAAGCAGATGTTTAGTTTAAATTGGAGGATCCTGTTGGGTCCCCCACCCCTCAGAGATCAGAGAACCCCAGGGAAGCGGGGAGGAAAGATGATAGGATTCAGAGGGGATGTAGGACACCAGGAGAACATGACTCACTGAATCAACCCAGCAGGGCTCATAGGGACTCATGTAGACTGAAGCAAGAAGCACGGGACATGCGAGGGCCTGCAGCAGGTCTTCTGTGTATATGTTGTGTAGCTGTTAGATTCATGCCTTTGTGGGACCCTCGGAAAGGGAACGGCGTATATCTGAATCTTCTGCCTGCTCTTAGGATTCTTTTCCTCCTCCTTTGGGGTTGCCTTGTCCAGTCTCGATATGAGGGTTTTTACCTTGTCTTATTGTATCTCATTTTGTCCTGTTTGGCTCTTTCTCTCTTGGAGGCCTGCCCTTCTCTGAAGAGGAAATGGAAGGGAAATGGATCTGGGGAAAAGGGAGGTTTGAGGTATCTGGTAAGAGTGGAGGGAGGGGAACTATGGCCGGGGTGAGGAAGAGGAATTTACTTTTATCAATAATAATTTGATAAAAGCTGGCATTTTATACTTTTTTGAAAGTCAGTTTTTTCATCTCTCACTATTATCACTTATGTTTTCTTCATTTTTTTCCAAGCCTAAGAAACTAATCATTTGATGTTACATTGCCCAGAAGATAACATCTCTGTTCAGTGACATGCTGAAAACCAATGCTTATGTGAACTAAGTGCTTACATAGGTCATGTTCTGCCTCTTAGAGGCACACCTCAGCTTCAGAAGTACCTGGAGGCCCAGTGATTGATACCCTTGCTTTGCAGTTCAGAGTGAACAGAGTCAGAGACTGTCCCCACTTCTTGCTTTCTAGACTCTGAAAGATTCTAGGACCTTGCCACAGTTATGTAAAATTTGTTCATATTCTGTTCATCAGATAAAAGGACAAAGGACCATTGAGAAAGTTCCTCTGAAGTGGTCTGAGCAGAAAAAAAAGTTGATTAAAGCAAAAGATGAAAAAAAACCTCCTCTACTTTTAGCCCTGGCTGGTTTGGAACTCCCTATGTCCACCAAGCTGCCTCCGAACTCACAGAAATCCACCTGTCTCCACCTCATGTGTGATAGAATTAAAGATATGAGACCTACTGGTGTTTCACAAAGCAATCCTCAGAGCTATGTTCCCCTAAATCCTAGAAGTTTCCTAGCATTTGAAGAGGTTTTCAGTTAGCCCTGTTACTTGTTTTAATACAGTATTGTCAATTTGTCCCATTTGATATTTGAAATAATATTTTTTCAGTTTTTCAGTCGAATCATGAGATGTAATCACAATACATGAGAGAGGATAAAGTGCATATGAAAACAAAAGAATACAAATGCTTTCCTAAACAGGCTCATATGCTTCTACCGATTCATCAGACCTGCTTATGTAAGGGGTCCTTAATTTAATTAAACCATTTGGGTTAATTAACTTCCAACCACTGATCTTGAATAATAATTAACAAGAAAGCAGACTTACATTAAAAATGTTCCGGGCCATTTGAAATTAATTCAAAATCCGTATATTTGTATTTTCCCTCATTATCAGAGTATTTCTAATACATTGCTCTGATAGAAATCATTAACACAAGATCAGTTGTTCCCATGATTATTTAAATTATTCTATATACTACGTGAAGAATGACACTAACAACTGCACAGCGTGTTTGATGTCTAATGATAGACTTCCAGAGACACTTACAATTTCTCATTACTGAAATATAGTATATTTTATAGTACACAGCACCCAGATATTATAGTGCCGTGTCATATTGTAATAGAGAACAATTTGTGGGAGAAAGTAAGAGAAACAAAATTTTCAAATTTTCACCCCGGAATTCAAAGAATCTGGTAATGTAAATTTGCAGGAGTGATACATGACCTTCGTTTCTATGTGCTAATTTATTTTAAAACAGTCATCAGACTTCTTTGAGGTACGAGATACTATGTCAGTCACTGGAGATTTAAAAAAAAATGAGTAAGTTATTGTCCTTAGTAGGCAACAGGTTCTAAGGGGAGAAAAATTTTGAGAAGAAGTCTGGGCAATAGGGTGATTTATGACCAACAAAGAAAATTGTTAATGATGCAGAGAGCATACGAAGGTAAAACGGGGAGGCGATACTACTGAGTTGAGGAGAAAACATGTCAGAAGAGGTTGCAGAGATGGTCATACTCGAATAAGATCCTCCATACTCTGGGCAAAGGATGGGGGGAAGAGAAACTGTGGTTGGAATGTAAGATATGTAAAAAAATAAATAAATAAATAAAAGATCATAGACTAGCATCCCAAACACAGACTTTCCCAGATGAAGTGAGCAATCTTCTTACCTGCTTGATCATAAATAATTATTTATCCTAAAAAAAAACCCAAATCAGTATCTTAATATTCACATATTACCAGTCTTCACCTGCTGGAAGGGTTTGTTAAGCTAGATGTTCGCTTCCATTCAAAAAATGAGAAAAGTAACCTATATACCAGACTTTTAGGTCTTTACATAAATACCATGAAATATTTAGCAGACTCCAGTAAACATGAAATATACTACCTTAACCCTCGCCACCTATAATCAAAGTCACGATAATTTGCTTGCCATATGGATACTTTATCTTGAATTGCATCATTTTGTGTGAATTTGCTTAATTAATGGAAAAAGAGATATTCCTTATAATTGGGTAAAGTACTTGGCTCTCACTCCCTTCTCATTTGAAGAACGTGTGAATCACTCAACAGAAGGGCGGCACCTGTGGACCTTCACTTCCTTCTGGACAGAGACAGGAAATCTACGGCTGAGACAAGCAGAAAAGGAATGCTGCCTCCGCAAGATGCATAAGGACGTGGAGAGTGTGTTTTGTAACACGCAGTGTACACACTGCTAAGTGTGTGCAGCCACAGTGCTAACAAACACTTAATCCAAGTTATCATTTCTTGTTAAAGAACATGAAACAGGGAGAGGTAGCGTACTGGAAAACCCAGCACCAAGAAGGTTGAAACAGGAAGGCTTAGGGTATGAAGACAGCCTGAATTAGAAGTCAAATAAAGAGACTGTGTCTGAAGACAAGAAGAGAAAATGAAAAGGGAAATTTTGTATAATGTACATGTTGGCTCTCTCTTTTAGAAGCATGTAATCTTCACACATCAGTCTATTTCAATAAATTAGACTACAAAAGTTTTAAAGTCATCATCTCATTGTGTAATTTCTCTTCCTCTTTTCTGCAATTAAGTTTATGGTGCCTCGAAAGGGAAACAACGAAAGTACTGTATTCTGCTTGACATGTGGGATTTTCAAAGGGCCACACAGTAGCTTGGCACAGTCTTAGAGACCTGATAGGCAACAGAGCTGTGATAGTCTTTTTAACGGATGGTTTTGAACAGCTAGAGAGACTCTTGGACACAGCGAATCTGAACATATTGCACCTTCCATAAACTGCAACTCAAAACGCATTAGGCAAGCAAATCAACTCTAAAGCTAGACGATGACATGGCACAAACCGTCAGCAGCATTTGTCATCGTGATAACTTCTTAGATAAAATTTCAAATCCACAAGCCATGAAGGAAATAAGTGATGAGCTGGGCCTCCATAAAACCGGAAATGTCTCTGTGAAAGGCATTCTCAAGAAAATGAGAAGACGGTGAACTGAGAGGGAGAAACGACTTAGGAAATGGCCCCGGTAAAGGACTATAATCTAAAATGCATAAATGACACTAACAGCAACCTGATTAGAAGACGGGCAATGCTATGCAACTCTACTCCTCACCAAGGATGCCATAAGGGTGGCGCAAGGTCATGGGTCACTGGAAAACTGCACACTAAATCAGCTTTATGTCCACACAAAAAGCTGTGCCTGGAAACCCACAGCAGCTTGGTCCATTGTCATTTAGCATTCCCTGAGCATGAGAGCAGATAGCTAAGTGGAGGTCCTTCCAAGCAAGGGGTATTATTCCTTTTTGTGGACATGTATAGTAAATTATCTTTCTATTAGAAGCCACAAGGACAAAATAGTTCCTGAATCTCTCTCCCTGGCAAATCTTCATAGACATTTTCCATAAATGTTCTACTGATCAAGAGAACAAGTTTAGCACGTCGCCTCTTCTATACACTCTTCTTTGACTATCTTCACACTTACTGCCAGTGATTGTACTAATAACTGCTCTGTGATGTCACGAATGTCTCCTGGTTTGCCTGCATGGGGCTTAGGAATATGTGTGTGAGTACAAATTTAAAACCAATTTAGTTTTATTATTTTAATTGTGTGTATGTTTATATGGGAGGGGGTGTGGACATGAGTGTAGGTGCGCATAGAAGTCAGAGGTGGTGGGTCCCTCAGAGCTGAAGCTATTGGGAGCTGCCTGAAGTAGGTTTGGGGAGCCAAACTCTAAGTCTCTGGAAGGACAGAGTCTTAGTTGGAGTTTCTATTGCTGAAATGAAATACCACAACCAAAAAGGAAGTTGGAGAGAAAAGGATTTATCTGGCTTACACTTCCATATTGTTAAAGGAAGTCAGGACAGGAACTCAAACAGGACAGAAACCTGGAGGCAGGAACTGATGCAGAGGCCATGGAAGGGCACTGCTTATAGGCTTGCTTGCCCCATCTTAGTTTTCTTATAGAGCCTGCTTTCTTACAGAACCCAGGACCACCAGACCAGGGATGCCATCACCCACAATGGGCTGGGCTCCCTCCTATCAATCACTAATGAAGAACAGCCAGATCATATGAAGACATTTTCTTAATTGAGGTTCCCTCATCTCCGGTGACTTTCATCTCCCGTGACTTTAGCTTGCATCAAGCTGACAAAAAAAACAAACACAACTATCCAGCATAGGCAGTAAATGCTCTACTGCTGAGCCATCTCTCCAGACCCCATGTGTACCTTTTTTTAGGGTGTAGAGCCCCTTAAAAGGTTCAGGTTGCTAGCTTTTCCTTTACAGTCCACATTACAAATCTTGCATCAGTTAAACAGTTTGCCAGTTTGCAGCATCGAAGCCAACCAGTTTTCTCTCGCTCATTCAGAAAAGTCCTAACCACATTTAGTATTTGTTTTGTAAATAGACATTGTGATGTTCTTGCATACACGTTGTTTCCTGGGGCTTTTCATCGCTTTTTTACTGCTGAAGTATAAGAACCACCAACCCTCCTTCCAGTGTGATATGTCCTGACCCTGTGCTTCTCCATTCTTCAGTTCCTAGACTTCCAAACTCTCTGTTGTTCCCGGAGCTGTTTCCATAGTAAGCTTGAAGCTCAGCTGTCGGCTGGCACTCCCATTTTACCCTATCTGTCATAACCTCACTGTGTCCTGAATCTCAGGCTACTTTATTCTTTTGTTCTGTATATATCAATTCTAAATATGTTGCTATTTTCTCTTATGAAGACCCAGTTGTTTTTAGGACTTTACGGGTAATTGGGCTTCTGTAATTCAGTATTTTCTTTTCCATCTTGAGTTCAACGCTGCCTTTTTTCTCATGCTTTGTTTTCCACATTCCTCTTGCTGCCCTGTACCTTGGCTGAGTGTTCCAGGAAAAAAAAAATGAAGAGATTGATTCAGGTTGTCCCGGTTAGTTACTGCTGTTTTGCAAAGGGTGAACAGAATATAACTTGAAGGTACTGACCCCAAGAGGGGCAAAAGAGTTCACTGAATCTTGGTAAAACATTGAGCCCTCACAGGCTTACACGTGCTAAGCATAAACTCTCTCACCAAGCTAATCCCGAGCTCCTTTTAGATTTTGATTCAGATTGAAAGAATGAATGATGCTCAAACAAGGCAGAGGCTTCATGGTCAATTGATCTCTCCTGCCCTTGTTGCCGTACCAGCCCTGACCATGTTCTACACCCGGTGTGCCAAAGCATCCGTGCTTCAGCTGTGCATTACATTGGCAATATCTTGCTCCACTCACTCTTACCCACCAACTCACTTTACATGTCATGTTTTCCAAAAATCGATTGACAGTCATCATCTGCTGATCATTACATCATTTATGCTCTGTTTGGTATTATTGGTTTATTCTTTTTATTATTCTGACTAAATGACAATGAAAGGGTGAACATACCAACTCTTTAGTAACAATTTATGCAAGTATCTCAAAAATTAATTTTAGTATTCTTGTTTTGAGTGAAAAATACGAGTATGCATAAATCTTATGTATATGATTTTCTATTATAAAAGCAAAGTTCCTTCTACTAACTTTACTTGATTCCTAAAAGTGATTCACACCTAAATATCTTATTTTAAAAGTGTCATTTGAAATTCATTGAGCATAACTCTTAAATAGAGATAAGTAAGGATTTAATTGGTATTCAACTTAATTCACCAAGAAATCTTTCATAACACCTTTGAACTGATATATTTAAGTAGGAGATTATGGTGCAATATAAAAATCAAACCATACTAAAAATTATTTAAAACCATTTTTTCCAGAAGAATATAGACTACCTTTAGGCATGACATGTAATGGTAGAGTTTTAGCTTGCTTTTATTACCACAAACTTCATTGATCAGATTGGTAGACTACCAAACATTAATTATTATATAAACACACATAGCTGCTTTATTTATTAAACAAAGGCAGGTCAAAATATGTCACCACAAAGTCAGTTTAAATTAGCTGTACATAGCTTATAATTTGTTATGGAGATTTGAAAAATGATTTGGGGTAATGAATTTCTCATCTAACTAATCAAGTTTATTTTCTGAACTCTGAAGAAGTCATTAATTTGCCTTGTTATGATAATCTTTCTGAATGGGGCTTTTCAGAACTCCCTAAATGGCCACTAATGACTTTGAATATAAAAAATCATCTCATGTTTCATGCATTCCTACTTTTACTTTCACTAATCATTGCAGATTCATTGAGGCGCTGTTATTTTTCAGCACCAATCAGCAGCTGAGCATAACTGTAGACATAAGGAGCCTTTTTCCAGAGAGGAGAGCATGGATAAAGATGTCCTCCCTCTCCAACAGGCTTGGGGCAAGAACTGATGAAGGGGCCTGTCACATCAAGATGACTCAAGTTCTCTTAAGATTAAACATATAATATATTTGCTACCACAGAACACTAAAGGGTGCATTAATTAATTAAGTATACATTTTATTAATATTTTGAATAGTGTTTTTGGCTAGGCTTCCTGACCCAAATAGTGAACCATACACACATATAAAGATAGATAGATAATAGATAGAGTTATAACATATACAGATATACTTATATAAACACATATGTGTACATATACATATGCCATATATACACATATATGCCTGTATATCTATATATGTATCATATATATATGTGATATATGTTTTGTGTTCTATATGTGTATATGTGCTTATATGTACTATATGTGTATATGTGTGTGCATATATATGTGTATATATACATATATAATTATTGACTATTTATTTGTCTTCAAGTGACCAGAAGCTTCCAACAAGTTCATCATCTGAAACTTTCATCTCTTCTTATGGGGAAAATGTATTGAAGGGGTGTGACAATACAGGGTAGAGCTGGTGACAGGAAAGGATGGAAAAGCATAAGTTATCCATAGGAGCCCAACAGTCACAGTGTGCTGTAGTAAAGTTTCCTGTGCCTTAGGAACTAGACAAAATTAGTACAGTGTTTCAGCCCAGACCCCACTCCTGGTAGGGGATTTGTTTATTTGTAGGTTTGCTTTTAAGTTTGGTTCTTCCCCCCATTTGCCCCTTTTATTGAAAATAGGTTCTTTTCTCACATACAATACATCCTGATTAGTTTCCCTTCACTTTGCTCCTACCAATTTCTCCCTCGTCCCTCCCCTCCGTATCCTCTCCTTTTCTATCTCTACGAAAAAAGAACAAGTTTCTAAGAGATAATAACCAAACAAGACTAAATAAAATAAGATAAAGGGAAACCATCACATCCAGGCTAAACAATGCAACCCAACATAAGGAAGAGAGTGCCAAAAGCAGGCACAAGAATCAGAGACCCACTCTGCCACATAATTAAGAGTCTCATAAAAAATACTAAACTAAAAGCTAAAATACATGCAGAGGGTCTGGTGCAGACCTGTGTAGGTCCTGTCTTACCTCTTCAGTCTCTGTGAGTTCATGTAAACCTTGCCTAGTTGATTCGAGATGTTCTCCTCGTGTTTTCTGTCCCCTCCGGCTCTTAAACTCTTTCTCTCTCCTCTTCCACGAGGTTCCCTGGGCTCTGATGGGGGAGGAATTTGCTTTAGACATCCATTTACACTCTATTTCTCGATTGTGTTTTACCTTAGACATTCTGACAGGTGTTAAGATGGAACCTCAAACTAGTTTTGATCTGTATTTCCTTGATGGCTAAGGATGCTAAACATTCCTTTACGTATTTCTCAGACATTTGAGTTTCATCCATTGGGAATTCTCCGTTTAAGTCTGTACCTTGTATTTTTAAATTAAATTATTGTTTGTTTATTTATTATTGGGTTTCCTGTAGCCCTCACAATCCTAATTTTAATATACAGCTGAGGCTAGCCTTGATTTCTGGATTATCCTTCCTCGCAAATCCTGAGATGAATTCTCATACCTTGCTCAAAAGGTTTAAAAAAATAAAGTTTATTGTGAACATGTTTTACATAGGGAAAACTAAAACCTCAGAAAAACAAAACAAACTGCCACAGGTTTCTCTGTGTAAAGACGAATTCTCAAGGCAAATGATAGCATTTTATTCATTTGCTCAGCAATGTTTTCACTACATAGGAGTTAACGGTTTTTGAATTCCGAAGGTAAAGGAATCTCTATGGATCTAGTTCGTAACCAACAAAACATACACCCAGATACAGGGAAATGAAAAACACCTGGAAATATTATAATTATGGAACTGTATGATTGCTTCCTGGGAAAGAATAATAATCATCTATTCACATCAGCAAAGGCACTAGTGACAGACTGAAGAATCGCTTTTAGGGAGAAGTAGTTTGGTGAACCCTGAGTTGAACCAGGGTAATTCTCAGGAGCATGATTTAAAGGGCTAGTGGTGGGAATGTGGCACCCTTCTAATATATTACAGAACTAAAGAAAATATTTCTCTTTACCTTCTAGCAACCACAACTACTTATAAGTCTTCAAGGAAGAGTGGGGACCGTGGAATCCACCCCATTTCCATGAGAGACTGGTAGTGGATCCATTCTTATGCAGGTCTCCTGGGCAGTCACTGGAGTTTTAGAAGTAAAAGGGACCATGGCTATTACTAGAAAAATGTGTTGTGTAATAATATATCTCCAAATATTGGGCAGGGTGGTGGCACAGGTCTTTAATCCCAGCATTTGGGAGGCAGGCAAAGACAGGCAAGTCTCTGTGAGTTTGAGGCCAGCCTGGGCTACAGCACGAGTTACAGAACAGGCTCCAAAGCTATACAGAGAAACTCTGTCTGGGAAAACAACAGGAAAAACAACAAGAACAAAGACTATATCTCTAAATGCCTTTAAAGAATATATTTACCTATCTTAAATTAATGCTAATGAATACCAAACCACCACAACAGAAGCAATGCTTTTGTTGTTGTTTGTGGTGGTGGTGGTTTGTTTTGAGATAGGGTCTCACTGTGTAGTCATGGCTGGCCTAGAACTCATAGAGATCTGCTGTTCCAAATCACTGGGAATGATCCCCTTTCCTTAATCTTCCAAAAAGTAAGATAAAAATCAGCCTCCTTAATGCAACCTCAAAGAATATATCAGGTCAGGGTCAACTAGAATCTTTTTTTCCTGCAAGGTTGATTATTCAGGTCCATCGGTATATTACAGGCTTGATGGTCAGTGTGGAGCTCACTCTACTAATTTCTATATGTATGGAAAATGTTGTATTGTCTTACAATGTGTCTATCACCATTAATCTTTCCTTAATTTGTCTGGAATTTTTCCAGCATGTTCTAATCTCATTTTAATTTAAGAAACACATTTGAATTTTTTCTACTAGATGTTATCAGAATTTTAATTAAAATTCTATTAAGACTTAACCAGACTTTGAGGAATTACTACCTTTGGATAAATCCATTGTTTACCGGAGTGTATTATGCTATCCCATTTATTAGACATTTTCAGAAAGATTTTATTTATGGAGTTCCTGTACATTGCTGTCAGATATTCTAATTTTTTTTACTTTTCATTAAGATTGCCAATAGGATGTATCTTCCTTTCTATTTAATTTCTCTCTGGCAAACTGCAAAATAAGAAAATATTGTTTTTACATGTATTTACCTTGCATGCAGATATTAATTAGATAAATTATTTCCAATAATTTATTAGTTTTAACACCCAAGATTCTGTTGGGACTCAATAGGTAAATACAATATGTGAAAAAAGGGATAATTTTGTCATTCTGATTGTTGTTATTTCTTTAATTTCTTCTTTAATTTTGTTATAAATATGTGATAATAGTGTTAGATGGCACATTTCTCAATCCCACAAATTTTAATAATTATATAATGTTGTGGTTTGAATGAGAAATGTCCCCCATGGGCCCATGTGTTTGAACACTTGGTGCCCAGTAGGTGATGCTGTTTGGAGGGCTGAGGGAACCTTTAAACTGTGGAGCCTTGCTACAGGAAGTATCAGTGGAATCTGACTTTGAGATTTTACAGCCAGGATCCACTCCCTGTTCTCTTTGCTTCTTGTTCATGAATGAAATATGAGCTCTGTGCTTCCTGGCTGCCAGGCCATTCCAACTCCTGCCACCACACGCTCCCTTCCACAATGGATTTTAGGACTCGAATGCAGGAAGCTAAAATAAATTTCACTTGCATTTTGTCTTATCATAAAACAGAAAAGCATCTGACACATAAATCATCCTTAAGTGTACACTTACTCTCCACAATTCGTGACTGCATTTCAAGATATTCTGAATGTATGAAATAATTTGGAATGTTGATATGCATATGATGTTTTCTGGGTAGAGAACTCAACACTAAATTTCAAAGTGCACTAGACAGAGAGAGACCTTTTGTCATTCATAATTGTGCTAATTTTTAAACTTATTTAAGATCTATGTGTACTGTACCACATGACATTTTAGTCTATGAAGCTAATAAAACATATGTGAACATATGAATATTCTATAGTAAAAACATATTTTTGTTTCTGTGTGGGACCACATAGGCAGAGTGGGTATCAGTCCAAGCAAAATGACTGTTGGGGACCAAACTCAGGTCCTCTGCTAAAACAGTATGTGTTTTCAAAACACGGAGCTGGCACACCAGCTCCAATCTGTACGTGATCTTCTATACTCTTCTGCATTCACCTATTCTTTTTTAAAAATCTAATTGAAACCTCATATCTTCATGGATTACTAACTTTAGTTTTCCTAAACATTTTAGAATAACAAAAAGAAGGTGTTGCTGGGCATGAAAATATTCATCTGTCATTCCATAACTCAGGACTCTGAGGCATCATGGTTGAGAATTGCAGCCTAGGCTGCACAGTGAGGCTCTAAGACTCTGTCTAGACACACAGAGCTGCTTTCCCACTTTGAACTCAAACACTTAAAGTAGTGTTCTGCCTTGTTTAATCATTATTTACTTTGTTGAATTATTAATTTGCAATATTGCTATGTTTTAGGATTATACATTTTAATTTGTAATATAGGATTTATAAGCATATATTTCCCTTTTGGATTATTTTCCCATTCTAGTGTGTTTTATCTTATGGATTTAATTTCTTTGTCAGGAGTTTGCATACTGATTTTGTTTAACCCATCTGTCCTTTGATAGTTTCCTTGCCTTATTTTAATCTCTGAGTTACAATTTCATGTTTCTTTATACTTTCTTCATATGAGGATTTACTTGTCTGAAGTTTTGAGAAGGATGCATGATTAATTTTTCCTTCATATTTGTTTGAAGTGATGTAAGGTTGATCTTTTTTCTACAGCACACACAGCTATCAGAACATTTTATAAATTTGTATGTATGACTTTTTCAGTTTTGTTTTATTCATATTCTTTGTTATAAGCATTTTCTATGTGTTCCTTAAAGCCATCTTTGCATTTTGCTCAACTGTATCTTCTTCGAATATCTGTGGTGAGTGGGTACCCTCACCTTCCTGGTAAACTCTGCAAGTTGGATTCAAGGAAGAAGAAAGGAGAGAGAGATAAGGAAAGAGAGTGGGGATATGGGTCCATTTCATTCTATATTTTCCTGTAGGAGCACAAAACACTTACTGTATTCTTCCATCAAGGATCACTTTAACTATCTATCTGGAATTGAATTTTCAAGAAGGTCCAAGTGTATCTGTCTCATCAGAGATCAGTTTATCTTTCTCTTGCTGTAGCAAAATGGGAGTGGGCCTGCTTTCAGCCAGCCTGGCTCCTGCATGGCTAGCTTATACCCTGAAATAACAACACACAAATTATATTCAT
>LOJH01027364.1:2517-18087 GCA_001685095.1 Ellobius talpinus
CACACACACACACAAGCACACTATTCACTATGAGAAACAAATATCTCTAGTCCTTGTGTCTAGAAAACTTTCTACATTGGCTTCACTTTATTGTTAATTATATGCAATTCATCAATGCTTTTGATGTAGGACAGGATGATCACGATGACTGTGTTTTAAGCAAAACTCATTGCTGTGTTCGGCATACTAAAAACCATTTACTCTTCAAATATTTTTTCTTCCTGGAAAAAAATGTTCACTCACAGTTTTAAAACAAAGATAACTTTCTTTTATTCACAAACAAAATCATACTTTCCTAGCTGCTGGTTTGATCCTTTATTGTCTGAACAGTTAAGAAATTTCTATGAAATGATCACAACATGGAACCTACCTTCACCGGCCTTCTAACGGGTCTCTGAATCTCACAGAGGAGGCTGAATGCTCTACAGATGCCTGGCGCCCAGGGCAGACTGCCCGTAAGCCTGAGCATGTGCACCTGGCCGACCAGCAGCTAAGCAAAGTGAGTGGGAATAAGCTGAGTTGCCTCATGTGGTGTGTGTCTTGCTTACCGTCCAGTTCAATGACCCAATTTGCATTTTCTTTAAGAAGAGGCTATTGATATTTGTTATTAAGACTCCTTCCAACTCTCTGTCCTCTATCGCTTTACAGCACTTATTATATGCCAGTGTTTACATTCAGAACTTGAAAAATATAGTTTCCACCTCATTCCCCTCCTACACCTGATCTATCCCACTCACTGCCTGCCACCATGTCTTAAAATGCCACCTTGTCAGCCCAACATCATGTGCAACTTGAAACCTCAAACACAAATTCAGCTGCCACCACTTTTAAAACATCGTACTAGGTTACTTTTGGTCTTACGTCATCCAGGTTTCCAGAAATCTACTCAAAATGCCTAATGAGGCACTGAATTCCTTTATTGACTGTTCAGAATGTGGAAACAAATTGGAGTGAGTCACTCAGGCCTTTTCTTAACCCTCTTATTCTTCAAAACAGTTTATTTACTGAATGAATGGGTGGGGGGGGCTGACAATTTAAAAACAACTAAATAGGCACTCCCTCCTTTATGCTTCCGAGACATTCAGTAGATCTTTTCACAAGAGTGTATGTAACAGCCTCATTGAGACTGAAAGGAGCAGAACTCCAGCTTAGCTAGCATCCTCCCGAAAAGAATTCCCAACTTTGGCTGCTCTCATTTCATGATTTATTCCCTATCTAGTTATTGTTCTCGAGGAAGGTTTGCTTGCTCTTTTGTTGGTGAGTACCCATGTCTTGTTTATTTTGTTTGAAGACGCAGTGTTGCCGTGAGTAGAATCCACAGGTAGAAGAAATTGACTGACTGGGAAATGGTCCAACATGCAGCTGGAAAACAGTACTTCATAAACGGGGAGAAAGACACCAGAAAGAGAACGTAGCACTGAGAATCTATATTCCTCTCTACAGTTTGCTCAAACAAACATTGAATTTTTCGATACTTGAGCAAATTACAGGGGGGTAAATTTTTTTTAAACAATAGTGTTGAAACTATTTTGAAGATTAAAGTATAATAACTCCTGGCATAAAACAATTAGCATAAATGTTCACAGTGAACACACATCTAAAAAGCAACATATTTACAAGTAAAAGCGAACATAAGCATAAATTCATTTCAAACTCTTCAATGCCTAGATTCAAAACAAAAATTAAAAGGGTAACGAAGTCGAAAGGGATTACTGATGAGCTTTGCAGAGCTGTGCAGCATGGATCCTGATTCCCGTCTCCTGGACCCCAAATTCCCATGTTGCTTCCTTGTCTTTTCATTGCTAAATCCAAAACCACCATATGGTGCTCATTTCTTGTGCACCCACTCATCACACCATGCAAATCTTAAGGGTGATGGGAGAGAGGAGCAAAACATCCTCATCCAGAAAATTTGGAAGTCAGCACTTTGCTTTCTCTTTCAAAATAGAGGCCTTCCCCACAGTTAAAAATAGTGCTTTTCTCTTCCCCTTTTCTCTTCTTTTTAGTTTTGGCCCTTACATTTTGCTTGCTTGGATTTCTGGTTAGGAGCATGGGCAAGAAATGAAAATAACCTGGAACAACTCCCATGTCACTCGTGTGACTCTAGCATAAGATCCTATTTGGGGTTTCTGGATTCTTTCTTCTTATTTACTTATTTTTTTATTGTGCGTGTGCATTATCAGGATTCTGCAGAAACAGAAGACAGTAGGGCAAGAACTGAGACAGTTAGACATAAAACATGAAGCTATTTATTTTGAATTTTTAAGAATGAAATGTAAGATTTTAACTTCTAATACATTGGAACACATATTTATACATACAATTAAATGTTCATTATAGTTTTAAGAGAATATATATGTAAGTATATATGCATGTACATATATATGTATATGCATTTCACTGATAGTATCTTAAAAAGTAAAGTCATTTGTTATAATGCCAAAATGGCACATAGTAATGATACAGATATTTTAATATCCAATTTCAGATAGTATGCAGACACTTACATATATGTGAGGTCATATAAATGTTCTCCTGCAAGTGATTTGCACTGTTTAAATGTATATGCAAGCTGATTCTGCATGGAGTTTTGTTGCCTCCCCACAAATCTTCTCTCAGAAGCTGTAAGGTTACAGAGATAGGTCATAATCAATAAATGCACTAATGAAATCCCCATTGTAGTAATGTGTTACCAAAACCATCAGAAGTGGCACAAATCATTTATGCTTAAAGTCAAAACCTGAGTGGGATGACATCTTTAGCTAACATAATCAATGACACTGCTACTCTCATTTTCCCATCAATTTGTTACAGCTAAAAGAGATTGCAGACAGATAAGTAATATTCAAGGAATAATTATTCTGCCTGCAAATAGTTGGCTTATGATTTTAACAATTTAAGTAGAAAAAGTGAAGGTTTACTGATTTTTCACTCTACTCGTTATCTATAAAACAGTCTTTGTTGAAAGTTTCATATATAAAGATATATACGAACTTCATGAGTTCCTTTTCTAATTCTTTAAATTGTCTCTTTTACTCCATAGTTGTGTATAAGCTGAAAATGTCTGAATGCCCAGAATTTCGATTTTTGTATCCTCCATAATACTGCAGACCTCCATTTCAAATTCAGTGCTGGTCTGAAAACTCTTGAGTTATAAATACGCAGTAGATAGTGTTTAAAAGAATCATGAGGATAAGCACTGATCATCTTTAAGGTCCCCAAGCTGCTTTTTTCACGGAAGAAGTGCCTCATTGGTAGGCGTGCAGCAAATCTATCTGATTTTATTATGTAGTTCCAGAAGCTACCATAAATTGAGAATCCCAATATGTGGGTTCTTGTTTCAATCTTTAAGGAGACAGTCTGTAACATGAAATATAATACTCTACTCTGAGCATCACTTTACTTACCTATTTGTGTTTTGGGCTTGATCATCTCCAATTCACTTTTTATATACTCATATTCTGAATGCTATCCCATATTTAAGAAAGTATCATGTTTATACATTGTATACTTTATTTTATGCCATTTAAAATCACTTATTTGTGTGGAAATTAGAAGTAATCCAAATTTAAGGTTTATTTTTCTGTTTCTCAAATGGCCTATAACTATAATCAGAAAAAAAAATCAGTCAATAAATAGAAACTTACAATTGTCAGAATGGCTAAGTAAGAATCTGAGATGTTTCTGGTACAACGGACTAGTCAATGCACAAAATGAAATGGATCCCACGGGGAAATATCTTGGTCAATTTACACATTTTAAAGCTGTTTTCTCTCCTACCTAGTCTATGTTATGTGACTATAATTAAACTGAGTTTATTCTTACTGGTTATCTTGCAGGATTGCAGTGACCATTTCTTGTGCTGCCACCTAAGTTCCTTTTTCTTCAGGACGGCTCACACAGTCACAGCTCCAAGTCCTATGCCACTATCTCCCTTAATCAGAGTTGGCTTCTCCTAGCTGCACACTTGAACTGCACTAGACCAACCAAAGGTTTTTATCTGAATGAATTATCAAACTGGGTTAAGAAATTCTTTTTTAACTCAATACTCACATTTGGAGGTAGATATGAACTCACTACTGTAGAGCAACCTTGAACCAACTTCTCTGAGAACTATAAGCAATAGTTTGGCAGAGGAACAAAGATAAAAGTGGAACATATTTGAATGAAGAAAGCAGACTTGTGTGCCCTGCAATCAGCACACAGTGAACAAATCCAGTTAATTAATTAACAGGACAGTATGCCCTGCAATTGGGCATTGTTTAGACATTTCAATTCAGTAAAACTGCATTTAAACGGAAGAAAAACTGTTCTGACCATCAATCCAGAACCTTCTGAGTATAAGTTCTCAAATGATCATCTCTAATCTGAAAATTCTAAATCTGAAGAAGCAAGAAAAGCATTTGCACAGAAAATATTAATTCCTAAGAAATTAGCAATGGAAGCCAAAGTGTTTCAGTGGGCATTCAGCACCCAGTCCCAGGCTCTACCAAGAGCAAGCGGGTTTCTTGATGTCTGACCACTTGAGACAATCCAGCAGCTGTTTAGCAAATGCCTTTTCTGTTAAAGCTCATGCAAATGTGTTTTTATAACTTGTGAAAAAATGTTTTCCTTGTGTTTACAACATTTTAGATTATTTTTGTTAAAAGTTACCTATATAGAATTTTTATATAAAAATGGAATATGAGTTGGCATGTGAAGCATGATCCATGATGATTATAAAAATATGATCCTAGAATTTAATACAAATGTCTCTGTAAAATAGAAACATTGGCAGTACCATCAAAGTAATTCTTAAAGTAAATTGTAAAAATGTGCTGTGTTAAATTTTGTTTCACCAATTTTGTAGCCTTACCTTAAACACAGCTCTCTTTTGTTTTCTATTAGACCAAAAGATGATCAATTTGAGTGTTACAACATGCTTAACACTGTCACCTACAGTACCTACAGTGAAATATTTCCCAAACTTAGTCCTTGATTAAACACATAAGACTCTACCCTGCTTACATTTTAAGCCAATGTTTGAATTATATTACCTATGCATTATACCATGTCTTGTATTTCAAGATGTCTCTGAAGCAATGAGACAAGCATAACAACATCATAGATCAAGGCACTTCATTCATTAACTGAAAATGTCGCCTCATTTATTTACTGTCCATGGGAAATTTTCTTTTCAACAAGTAACAGTTTCATTAAACATCTATTTAAATGCAATGGGAAAGAACAACATACATTGTTCCTGTACACATACAGATGATCTGATACACTTCATCTCAATTTACTAACAGTAGACATTGAAGTATAATCGTTACATCTTCCTCTGTCTTTATAAGA
Organism: Ellobius talpinus; assembly: GCA_001685095.1. Taxonomy (NCBI): domain Eukaryota; kingdom Metazoa; phylum Chordata; class Mammalia; order Rodentia; family Cricetidae; genus Ellobius; species Ellobius talpinus. The sequence continues at coordinate 7,855 of LOJH01027364.1, forward strand.
GTGGAGGACTCTTGAACTTTAAGTTTATGGCCTACCAAATAGCTGATACAGATTTTGACCATGGGAGAAAGCTTTAATTAAATTGTCCTGCCTAAGGAAACAGAAAGGTGAGATCCCTGGAAAAATGGTAAACCAAAATACTTAGAAGGAGAAAGCAGACTTGGTGTGCTCCACAACTCAGCACCCAGTGAGCAAACCCAACTCATGGAAATACAGCACATGCCACCCTGCAATTGGACAACAGTTTGAAGCTCCAACTAAAACTCAGGAAAACCACATTTAAACGCTACTGTAGTAGCGGTCAGTCTACAAAGTTCTGAGTGTAATTTCTTCTCAAATGATTGATCATATCTAACCTGAAAATTCTAAAATCTAAAATAGAAGAAGTGAGGAAAGAATTTTCAGAAAAAGTATTCAGTTCTTAAGGACCTAAAAGCTAGTGACTTCTAAATTCTACTTGGAGTATATGGAAAAGAGAAATATACCTTAGAAATAATAGCAATCCATTGATTATTTTTTTACCTATGCTAATACCATCTGATGTAGGTATATAGTTCCTTATAAAAATGATTGGGATTAGGCATACTAAGGATTTTTAATTATTTTTCAGATTTTAAAATATTGCATACACATTATGAGATATGATGAAGGTGAGGCCCACTCTGAACTCAAAATTTTGTGTGTGCTTCGTTCCCACCTCATAGCCTGGGGACAATGCAATATTTTTATATGATCCACCAAATGAAGTCAAATGTGACATTTCCATGAATGTTGTCATGTTCCAAACTCAAAATGCTTGAAATTTTCAGAGTATTTTAGATTTTAGAATTTTCAGATTAGAGACAAAATCCTGTTATGCTTTGGGAAGTTCAGTAAAATGACATATAGATTCAGAATCTGGGTTTTTTTCTTCAAAATTAAGGAAAAACTATGTAACTCTTCATCATGGTCACTGGGTATTCACTTTCTGAATTTAAAGACTATGAGATTTCCAGCCGAGGGGAACACGATGTCGGAGGTTCTCAGCCTTTACTCTCACTATCTCATTACTATGTCACGAAAACCCCACTTTTTTGTAAGACAGCAAAGAGTTTTATCCACTGAACTTTGTTTCACAGATGGAGAAAAGATCCTAAAAACCAGATAGTTTATCCCTCAGTGAAGGACCATTTAAACAGAAGAAAACCTTCCCAACTTCACCACAGCCCATCGTTCACTCCTGAATCATAGCTAGTAATTCCCCTGTTGCCTGTGGCTAGCTTGATTTAAAAGGAAGTGTGCACAGAACTGTTTCAGTTCGGTGCAGTATAAGTCATTAATGGATAATTTGGCTGGATATTATAAACACCTCAAGAGAGGCACCTTATGTGGATGTGGATAAAGGTCAAGAACAAGTCAATAGCAATGCATTTCCTCCCTCAAACAATTCCCCATCCAGCAGAAAAGTAACACATTGGCAACCGAAAGAAGGCCATCAGTATCTCTTCCTAGAACACCAAGGTAGCTATGGAAATTTTTATTTTGTTGAGAATGCATTGCTATTATACCAAGTAGAAACAAAACAAAACAAAAAATGCTAATTCAGTTTTTGTTTTGTTTCCAGTGGAAAACTGAATGATAGGGATACTTCCTGGAAAGTCCACTGTAATAATGTCTAATTGAAAAAATATGAAACAGCTAAGCATTTCTTTCCAAATTGCACTACTTGCTAAGCTTGGCTGTACACTGGAATTGCCCAGGGAGTTGTACGAGATAGTATGGCCAGCATTCTAGGAGCAAATATTTTTATTTAATTGGTTTGTGCTGTGTTTGGCATAGGGGCTCTAAATCTCCCCAGGTGGTTTTCATGTTCAGCTAAAGTTGAAAACTGCTACCCTATGGTGCAGATTACGGCTAAATTATGCTAATCCTTTAATAATTTGGAAAGTTTTATTGAAAATAAACAAGATGGAGAGTGTTTGATACCATAATATAGTTACCAAGATGCTCATAATTAAAAGAAAGTACATATTGAAAATATTGTGTCCAGTCAGATTAGTTTATTCCATCCTTATAAATTCCTTAAAGTCATAGTTTGGAATAAAACATTTATGAAAATCATACATACATGGCTAAGCAAACTTAAATTTCTAGATCACACCTCTATTAAGTTATACTATGTCTGTTTTGCTCCCATGGAAGGTTATGGTAGAAAACTCCATGTTTCCTTTTGGCAATTAAATTGTTTTACATATTAACTTCCTTCAAAGAGCCAACTGGGTTTCTTAGCAGTCACTAAAAAAAATTTCATTTCATTTCATTTTCTAATTAAAATATAATTACATTATCTCCATCTCCTTCCAACCTTTCCCAGATCCTCCCTTAAACTGTCTCTAATGTATTGTCACAGTTTCACTGATTATTATTGTTACATGCCTATACATATAAACACATAACTATATAAATACAACCTACTGAGTTTATTTAGTTTTGTTTAACTGAATATGATTTCAGGACTGACCACTTGGTATTGCATAACCAATTGGGGACTCATCCCTGGGGATGACTGACTCTCCATCTCTTTTCAGTCCTTAGTAGCTGAGGGTTCTTTGTCTTTACCCTTCCATATTAGCATGTCTGATGGTGTTATATGATGGGAATATGTTATATGATGAGAATGGGATTTCAGTTACCCAAATTGTTACAATCCTTTCAGAAATCAATGTTCATATTATTATGCTACATTTAGGAAAGGACAATTAAAGTAACTTTAGCAAGGTAGTATTGGTTTTATACAAAAAAGACTGTGCCTTTCACAAATATAGTTAATTATATACAACTATTGCCAATAGACTCGGTATGTTCTCTATGTAATGGGAAAATATACATATCAAAATTAATAGCAATTTTACAATACAACAATGAACATACATTGAAACCCATAATTCATAGGTACAAATTCTGTGTCATTTCTAGAAGACACTGTGTACACACTGGTCCTGGCGGTGGGAGGAACTTGGAAGGAGTTGGTACAGGGAAGGGAGAGGTGGATATCATGTAAGTAAGTATTGTACTCCTCTATAAAATTCTCAAGGGAAAAAACTCTTTTTAATGAAAGATTTTGGAAAAGGTTTTCATAGCAACTAGAAATCAGTAGCCCTGTCAACCCCTTCATTCAAGTGGGCACAATAATAATTTTGTCTTTGGATTGCCCTAGGAATTTTCTTCCTCTGGGGCAAGCATCTGATCCCTAGCTTCCTCCCAGAGATCACTCTAACTCTGCATCAGAAATACCAAAGCCATGATCTTAACTTCTTTCAGGAGAGTTAAAGTAAATACAATTTGTAGTTGAGAACTGCTTATCCAACTATAGCCTGGCATTTAAAGAAAATAAATATTAGCAATAAAAAGTTGGGTATGATGGCACACACCTTTAATCTCAGCACTGGGGAGGCAGAAGCAGGCAGATCTCTATGAGTTCAAGACCAGACTGGTCTACACAGAGAGTTTCAGGACAGCCAGGGTTGCATAAAGAGACCCTGTCTTAAAAATAACAACAATGAGCTCAACAAAATCATTATTGTGTTACCTGAAGTCCAATGTTCCCCTATGGGAGTGGCTTATGCCATTGTAAGCATTATGGAACCAAATCAGACCTCAGTTTCACACAAATCATTTCAATTTAGGAATTAGGCATTAAAACAATGCACCCGAATGTCTACTGAGGCCCACACTGGCTTTGAGACTCCTAGAAGGAATCATAGCTCTGGAGCTTCTGTTTGGTAAATCTGCTTTTGAGAGGACTGAAAGCATTTGCTCTCCAGAAGCTGTCTAAGGAGCCGGAGTTGTTGCTGGAGGTAAAACATGCAATGAATCACAGCATTAACTTGGAGCCTACAAAAATGTATCTTTAGAAAATTTCAAATTTTAGTTGAAATTATTGTGTTGAGTTTGATTATCTCCTAAAGGTATAATATTATTGGCATAATTTTTATCCCAATGGGGAGGGGTGCAAGAACTTATATTTGTATTTGTAATCATGTAAGCATTCAGTGATTATTGAGAGTTAATATCTAAATGTTGTTCATATTCAGTCATACTAAATGTATCCCAGGTGGTCTAGAACTGATCAGAAATTTTGGAAGGCTAAGATATAATAGCAATGGTATGGATTTGTTATCAAAGAATACTTGCATAGATATATCCTCTCATTTCCAACACACTGATATAGCAGCAGAGGCAGCAATGGGTCACTTTAAGAGTGAATTCCTTATTTCATGTCAATCATCAAGAAGCAAACAGTTTTAGACTCCTTCAGGAGAAGATGAGGTGACTAGTAACCAGAAAAATGAGCCCATGGGCTTTCACTTTATTGTCCTGCCTGAGTCACTATGAGTAAAGAAAGCTTTTCCAAAATATGAAGAGTATTTACTTTTTATTTATCTATTTATTCATTTGGTTGGCTAGTTATGAATGACACCTCATATAAAATTGACCCTCCCAAATCTTCTAAAGAGGGAAATTTAAAGAGGAATGGATATTGTAGAAGTAAAATAGCAACAGCACTGATGGGAAAGATATTACTTAGAATTCTTTCAGATTTTAGCAGTACTCAAAGATTTTGTCAATGAAAAGGGAGAATACCATGCTGTCTTTGTACCCCACGCCTGCGCCAATCAATATAGTATTTAAGTCTAAGTCACTGTCAGGAGCCCCTGAATCCTCAGATACGTTAAGAAAGTAAGTAATAAAAAGGGATGATTAGTAGGTTGGTAAAATGCCTGTGTAAGTGTGAGAACCTGAGTCAAGATCCCCAAGATCCATGTCATGCCAGATGCAGTAGTGGGCATCTGTAGAGCTGGAGTTGCTAAGTCAACAGTGGAAGAAGAAAGATCAGAACCACCAGGTACTTATGGACAAGCTATCCTGGAACATGCAGTAGCTTCAGAGCTAGGACTCATACCTAAGCATCAAATGAGGTTTCGGAGCTTGAACTCGGACTTCAGCATCAAGTGAGACTCGGGTTGGAATTCAAAACTAAGAATCAAGTGATGCTCTAGATATGAGACTCAGCATTGTACGTGGCTCTAGAGCTGGCTTCAGACCTAGCGTCAAGTGAAGTCCCAGAGCTGGGAAGAGCTAAGACTCAGATCTAAGCACCTTGCAAATCGATTCAGTTTTAATGACCAGCCAAACAGGCCAGGGCTGGTGAAGCAGTGTGCTTATCAAAGGCATTTCTTATCTATTGCCACAAAGAATAGTTAAGATTCCAGGGATTATTGCATAAATTATAGAGTACATGGAATGTGTTACAGACAGACATCTGTGTTTACTGATGGAAACATATCCATGTGCTGGCAGTCAGCAAAATCAACCGCCCAGGTTGTTACGCCCAAGCGTAACAAAATGAGATCCTATTTTAATGAAGGTATGGAATGGCTATATTAATAGTAGAAACATTGGGGTATTTTTTACCCTAATTTTCTAGCAGTTTGGTAGTGGGCATGTGAATTATTTTGTAGTTAGAGTAATTCTAAAAGCAAGGGGACTCAGGTCATAATAAATAACATTGATTTAGTACTTATCGTGTCAAGTAACCTCAAGGATTTTCATAGAGAATCTCAAATATTCTCAGTTGGTAGATGATGGTGTAGTATGCTAGAAGCCCAAGGTTTAATCCCTAGACCCATATAAGGCCAGGGATGTTGTGATATGCCTGTAAATACAACAACACTGTGGAGACAGAGGCGAGAGGATCAGGGGTTCAGGGTCACTCTCTGTAACTCAGCCACTTCACAGTCAACCATGGCTGCATGAGACCCCACTCAAAGGAAGAAAAGCCAACAGACAATGAAGAATGAATATCACATAATCTATATGACTATTTCTTTTTTAAAAAAAAAAACGTTGAGGCAGGTCTTGTATGCATTCCTGCTTTACATAGGAAAAGGATGAGGCTTGGAATGAGTCCATAATTTCTCAATGGATTTCAAACACTGATCACACAAATTCTTAGCTATTGTAACTCCAGGTTCTCTTCCTTTCTTGGTTTGTCCGTATAAAATGGTAATTATCGTGGGACTAAGCTACACTTATATTTGAAATCTAGATGATTTAATGTGAACTAAACAAAAGGGGAATAATAAGGCATGTGAAAGAACTCAAGTCTGCAGCCTGAAGGAGAAAACTGCTTCAAGCTGACTCAGCCATGCTGTATTCATCCAAACAAGGAAGGTGCTCATTACCAATGGCGGGCTCTAGCCCAGTTAGCACCTAGCAATGTAGGGTATGCATCCAAAACCATGCTCTCAGATCTCCTTCCTTTGTCCATTGTATTTTTGCATGCCCTATAAATAAATAAGACTTCATTTCTGGAAAGGGTTTTTGTGCAGTTATCTCACAGCAGCCCGATACACAAATCTCTCCCAGAGTCCATCATCATATTTGCTTATTAAGTCTCAGCGGGAGGCCGAACCATAATTGCAGGATAACTGTGCAAAACCTAAACACATTCCAGCAACCCGGGTTATGAGAGAAAACTACCATAACATTTTCACCCTACATCCCACAATCACAGATTTATTCTAAAATAAATACACAACTCCAAAACCATTTGCAAAATAATTGTGGCTGTCATTCTTTTTTTTTTCTTCAATAAGATTTGACTTATCTTTAGGGGTTTACTCTCTTAGCCATTCTGGTCACTGACATGGGGGCAGTAGAATGGAGGAATAGTGGAGCAGTGACCATTCTCAGCAAATGTATGATGGACGGCTGAGCCGAAATAAATGTATCCTGGCTTTCTACCAATCCTTTACAGAATCTTTGGTTTAAATAGAAACATGTAAAAAATAAATACTCTGTGTCTTTAACACTATGGTAAGTAATGTCACTTAGAAGTGCAAATACTGAGCAGTGTTTTCCAATGGAGTTTTCTTTCTGTCTTTCTTTCTTTTTTTTCCGTTCATTTTATTTAGAGCTGTGGATGCAGGGAAGGTGTGCAATAAAGCTGGCTTTGGTGGGATACAATTGTTTCAAATGCTTGCCTCTGACTTCATTCTTTAATGAACATCTCTGGAATCGGTAATTACTGTGGGAACACATCTTTAGAGCTATTCTCAAAGCCCCAAACTGGCAGAGGGTGTTTTATAAAGTCCACAAAATGAATGGTGCCTTATTGCTGTAAACAAAGGGATTTTTAACAGCCCGCTTTCAAACAGCCAGTGAGTTACTGATAAGTGAATGAGATAATAAAGATAAGTCTTTAATTGACAAGAAAATGAAGGATTAGATTAATAGTGTGCTTCAACAATATGCCTGGATTTAAACTTGGGTCTTCTCCAGTTGAAATAAGTAATTTAAAAGACCTCCATCCCTTCAAATAGAAAGACTATTTCTTCTGCGACATTTCTGATTAAAATCTCCTAAAATGTATATAACTAGTATTCAATTACAGAATGAATTCTCCAAGAGACAATTCTAACCTTGTAACTCACACAGCAAGTTTCCAATATCATTTTTAAATCTAAGAGCTCTTCATTAAATAAACTTGATTACTAAATATAATGGAGAAAAATTAATTCTACTTTTGACTAAAAATACTACATATATGCTTTTAAATTAATATATCAAAATTAAATATTTTAAAAGAGCAATTACATCTTGTTAAAAACAAAGGATTATTGCAGGATTTTTAAAAAAATATTTCAGAATTTAAGATAAAATAAGGAAACCACAAGTACTCTTATACGAATGTTAAATGACTAATTAAAAAAAAACTTTCAGAGAACTGAAAAGAAACCCAGATTCAATGTCTGAAGTGAGCACATAGTTTTTCAGTTCTGTGTTTACTTGAGGGTGATCACATTGCACTAAGGCAACACTAAGCATATTTGAGAATTATTCTGTGTATGAAATGCTGATCCTTTGGAACCTGAAAACTGCCATGTTCATGGATTGGTAGGAATGACATTGTGAAAATGGCCATCCTCTAAAATCCAAGTACAAATTCATTACAATCCTTATTATAATTCCAATGCAATTCTTCATAGAAGATTTAAAAAGTAATCTTAAACTTCACACAGAAGCACAAAACACCTAAGACAGCAAAACCAATCCTGATCTATAAAAATAAAGTCTTCTTTCAGTACACCATCACTGATTTAAGGTTATACCACAAAGCTGTGGTCGTCTGCAAAAAAGCATTAGACCAAAACCAGACATACTAGTCAATGAAATAGAATGGAGGACTCAGAAATAGCCCACACCCCACAGCCACCTGTTTTTTGACAAAGATACCCAAACCTCCTATTTTGATTAACACATAATGATTAGAGCTGAATGGGTTTCCACGTTGTATACAAATCAGGCAGTATCTGCTCTAAACCGTAAACTAGAGAGCATTCATAATGTTTATGTACTTTTCATACTCAGATGGTTTGCTAAATTATTTGTACTCATTTCATGTTTACTAATATCATTGGACATCTCGGGGTGTACTCTGATTTTTTTGTCTTAACTTTACTCTAACACTTTAAAGTCTTGATTATTTAAAAATTCAGCCAAGTATCATGCACTTTTAAAAAAGCATAGCACAGTATATTTTCTATAAAAGATCTCTTTCAAAAGGCTGGCAATAGCTCAATGGGTAAAAGTACTTGCCAGACAACACCAAGAACCCAATTTTAAGAGACCATGTAGGAGTCAATCACAGTAGCATGAATGTCTGTGAGCTCAGAGTACCAATACAGGGAGATGGAAGGTAGAAAGGCAAAGACTGACACCCAAAGGCTGCCCTTCGATGGCATTCACCCACATTTTTATATGTAAGTCAGCTTTCTCTCTCTCTCTAAATAATAAAAATAGTTTTAATAATTTTTGATGTTAATATTATTTTATAATTTTCCCCTTCCTGTCCTCCCTCTAAAATGTCAATGTATCTTCTTGCTCTCTTTCTAATTCATGGTCTCTTTTTCTTTGATTATTATTACATATGTGTATGCATGTATGACTGTATGTATGTTTGTATGTATATATGTGTGATGGCTAGTCTTGGTTGTCAACATCTGGAGCTAAAAACAGAAAATGAAGGACACACTTGTGAGGGATTTTTGCTTAATTTGATATAGGAAAATCCACTTCTAATTAAAGGCCTCAAAGACAGGCCTTCAATCCAGATTTTTGAGCTGGGAAAGACATGCCTTTGTGGTGATACCTTGTTTATACAAATAAAGCTTGCCTGAAGATGAGAAGACAGAGTTAGGACAGACTAGCTAACCATCCAGGTCTGGAGGTTTTTACAGACAGGAAGTGATATGGCTGGGTGGAGAAAGGAAGTAAAAAGGCAGGAAGTGACACAAATTGAGTCTCTTTTTGACTGGGAATTTGAGTAGGTAAGGTGACTGTGGTTTTGTTTCTTCATGTCCCTGATCTCTCAGCATTTCTGCTCTGCTTCTCTGATCTTCAGCATCATCCCTTATATCTGACTCTAGGTTTTTATTATTAAGACCAAGCAGAATTCATGCTGCATGCCTTTAACCGATATCTAATCTTGGCCACACCTTCTGCTAGAAGCCTATATAAGGACAGGAATAAAAAAGCTTTTGCTCTTTGCTAACTAATCCACTAATCCATTGCTTCACTGGCCTAAGAGCTTACTTCTTCAGGATTCAGTATAGAATTTCAGGAATAGCCATTTGATATTGATTATCAAAGGGTTTTTATAAATTGACGTTTAAACTTTTTCTTGGGCTGTCAAAATAGTTTATTGGATCAAGACATTCGCTATCATGCCTGATGACCTGAGTTTGACCCTTGGGACTCAACTGATAGATGATGGGATCCTTTGCCCTACACAGGTACACATACTTGAACGCATGAGACACCTTCCCACACATACAAAATATATAAAAGTAAAAGAAATCAATTTTTTTAACTTCTAGAATTTAAGACTTTTCACTATTAAAGCAAATCTATTCAGCTCCTAGGAAACAATTTTAAAAAGTGATTAAAAAATCATTTGATTTACAACTACAAGGAATATAATAGCCTGAGAAAGTGGGACATTTTAAAATGAAACAATTACTCAGTTTATGTGAAAATCTCTCAGTTATTTACCCATTATACACATTTTTAAAGAAAAGAATAGAAGAATTGCAAGACTGGGAAGAAAAATTGTGCATGCCTGTGAGCAAGTATGTATGTAGTGAAAAGGGGAGCAGGCCTGCTTTTCGTCCTGCCCGGCTCCCGCACGGC
>LOJH01027366.1:0-35895 GCA_001685095.1 Ellobius talpinus
ACCAGTGTCCAGAGCACAGCTAGCCTGTGAGCAGATGGAGAAGCTGGAGGGGATATGCAGGGCCATGTGGACATTCCCCCTCCCCTGCTTGTATGCAGCTCTGAGAAGCTTGGCTCTGGGATCATCTGATCATCGTCCTGCTTCTAATTCCTCACCACTTCCCAGATATGTTCTGTTTTCCTAAGTCAGATTGAAGTGGTGTCCTTAGAGCTTCTGGAAGGCTTAAACAATGTGTACCAGATTCCTGGGACAGTGCCTGGCACCTTTTAGAGTCTCACTGTAGGTTGCTTACTGCTACTGAAATTACGTTCAAATTGTATTTGTGTACCGAGGCTCAGCTCCCTACCCTAAAGGAACGTGTTAGAAGCACCATGTGGCAGACCCTGGAGAAATTTGGGGTAACTACCCAGTGGTTTGGGGGATGCAGATGATTGTGTGATGATCATGGATTATGCAGTGGCCAAGATGTAACACAGTTTACACATCAAAACATGAATGCCATCGCTCACATAGCTAGGCTTATTTTAGTCCTGAAAATATTCTGTTGCTACTTGGATGGTTGCATGGCGGATAGGTATGTTATTTAAGGAGCTACACCACACAAGGCTGGCCACCAGCTATCTCTACCCACTGAAGTGTCTTAATCATCTTGGTAAAAGATCCTAACAGAATTCCATAGGACAGGTGCTTAAAAAGATAGAAACTTCCTTCTCTTAGTTCTGAAGCCTGGGAGGCCGTGGTCAAATGGGTGCCAGGGCTGGTTTTCAGTGAGAGCTCTCATTGCAGATGACTGTCGTCTTGTGTCAGCCGTCTTGCAGCCTTTCCTCCATCACAAAGAGAGAAAACTCACTAGCTTCCACAGACACTAATCCTCCTGCATGAAGTTCTCACTTCTTTTGACTCACTGACTGGTAAGGACCTTCCTAAAAACCCCACTTCCAAATACAGACGTTGGAAGTTAAGGACTCAACTCTGAATCATCTGGGGTTGAGTCTGCAACACCAAGTGAATGCTGTTTAAAGAATTCCACAGACAAAATCTCTCTACCACCAAACCTGCCCAGAATTACAGCTAGTATGCTCCTGAGGAAGTGTGGCTAGGCTGTGTTTTTCCTGGTGTCCCTAAGGGATGAGGGATGCATTATAGGTAATGTCACATCTTTCCACCATTCTGGCATGCCTTGGTTGCAGTTCTCTCCATGTCAGAGTCTGTTGTAAGCAGACTTAACTTTCCTGTTCACCAGCTCCCAAATAATTGACACACAGACTTAATGTAAATTCTAAATGCTCAGCCCATAGCTCACTAACCAGCTCTTAGAACTTAAATTAACTCATTCTATTAATCTACATCCTGCCATGTGGCATTACATCTCTTTCATCTTGCACTTCCTGGTTTCTCTCCTCGTCTGGCTGGTACCTTCCTTCTTTCCAGTGTCCTTAGTCTTGTTTTCCCACCTAACCTTATCCTGCCCAGCTATTGGCCAGTTAGCGTCTTTATTAAATCAATCATAACGTAATTTACACAGTGTAAAAGAATATTCCATAGTCTGTCCTAGGGAAACCTTGTTTAAGAAAGACATGAGTCATGCCTGTGAGGGCTACACAGCACTTCCTGTGTTTCAGGCCCTGTGTCCTGTGCACAGATCGACAGATGCCGGGGTAGATGCAGCTAATCCTAGCATGCAGCTCCAGGAACCGTGCAGAACAAAATAGACTTTGAAAATATTTAAAACAAGATATATGGATGTTAATCCTTACGTATGTTTTGCAGATATAAAGAGAGTATGGCTGACAGTATGTTTATTAAGACTCGCATCGATCTACAGTAGGCCTACCGCCCTCTGTGGTCTACAGCGAGTCACTGAATACCTGGAAAATGCAACACTTCAGTGTGGATCCAGGAGGGTCCAGTGAGACAACGCGCACAGATTAGTGTGTTCATGATAGCTGGTGCGTATCACACACTTATGAGATCATTCTGTAAGTGTTCATTCAGAAGCTCTGGGAGTTCTCGGCACATTAGAAAAAGTCTCACATTGTGGGCACAGTGTCAAACAAACAAAACCCAGAGTGTATGCCTCTCTCACAGAGCAGGCAGACCCCTGGCGTAGACAGACTTGGAGCAGAGGGTTATAAATATAAGTAAGCAAGGGACCTTACGATGGAGACATTTAGAAGGGAAGAAAAGATTGTCTTTCATTGCATGTCGAAGGACAGCATTTCACAGGCGATAGAGTCACCTTGAGGGTGAAGTCCAAAGATGAAGAAGTTCACTATGGGCAGCGTAGGGTGTGGTTTGTTAGAACTAAGAGGAAGAAAGGATCACGTTATCGTTAGGGTTATTTGGGGCCCATGGAGGGATGTGCAGTGAGATAGTGTGTCAAGGAAGATGGATGCCAGGGAGGCATGGAGCAGGCACAGGGATGACTGGATCAGATTGGAAAATTTACCCTGGTCTAAGGAAGGTAAGGGAACACCAAGATCATCATGGCTGAAGTGACCAGAGCCGTCAAGTGACTGATGAGATTGCTGTGATCCAGTGGGAAAGGCAGGAGGCAGCGGCGGAGGAAGCAGCGGCAGAGGAGGCAGTCGTGGTGGAGAATACAGGGTTATGGTGTGACTATTTTCTCTATTTCCTTCTTTTTCCTGACACTGCTTTTCTATAGTTTGCTGTATTTTTTTTTAAAAAATTTGGATGTAGCTTTGATTAAAAAGGCATTTTTAAACAGCTGAATGTATTAATATTTTCCTTTAAGTCCCTTTGTCTTTTGCTTTGAAAGGTCTTTCCTTAATCAAAATTCACCTGCACTCTGCTCTGAGGATTTTGTGTTTTCAGATGATTTGCATGCAGAATTTCAGTATTTGTGGGCACACTTGGTTTAATAAAAAGATGTAATCAAGTAACTTTACATTTAAAAAAATTGTGCTAACATTATTGTTGAACAATATGGTATGAATGGTTTGTAATGAAACATTCACTTGTTAAAACTCCCTTGATTCTGTGTAAAAAAGGTGCCCCCTTCAGTGGATAACCGTGCTCTGCCCTCACAATAGGGCCTGTGGTCATGCTGCCTGGAGGAAGAAGGACTAGAAGAAAACTGTAAACGGCAAAAAGCGTCCTTCCTCCATTCTAATGAGTCAGGGGGCAAGAGAAGCCCAGTGAATTATTTGGCTTGGAGTCGATCCTTGCAAATTCAGCCCATCCTGTTCTCTCCTGATTGGAGCATCATTCGTTGTTTGGGTGGCATGCCTGGCAGTTATAAATCCGTTTTAATTGATGGTTAACTTTGCATGGGATTTCATTCTGTGTCACCAACCCTCCAGATATTTAATCAGACCCATCATTTCCTCCTGTTGGCCTCCCTGCAGCTCAAGAGAGGAGGCTCAGCAGCAGCAGGCATTGAAAAACAGGGCTGTGGCATGATTGCCTGTTCTCTGTTTGCTGTCACTTTTGCATAATTGAAACATCACAGTCAAACCTGCACCTCTCAAATTCGCTAATGTATTTGTCACTGTCATGGGCAGAAGGTTTTTCTGTACTCAAGAGAATATCCCAGCTGAGGTCCTGTTCCTTTAGAAACGTGAAAAAAAAATGGGTGTCCTTAAAGCTCCAAGTCATTCTTTGCAAAGCTTTCCCCACGTGCTGTGGCCACCAATGCATTCAACACTTGATTTTGGATACCTGGTGTGTGCCAGAAGCAGTGATTAAATGCAGCCTTGATAAGTGTGAACAGAACACTAAGACTGATGCCCTCCGGAGAGTCCAGAATGAAAACGATCCAGCAAACCTAGGAGTCTGTGTTGGAAGCAGACAGCAGGATGTGGGCATGGCTCTCCATGTCATCAAGAACTGCCTGAAGTCACATCCCTTGCCCCTCAAATACTCTATGTGACTCGCATGTGACAGGAGTCAGGGCCAGAGCTGAGCCCTCTAGCAAGCAGATTTGGCCACAGACCCTCAATAAGCACATAAAACTAACAAATAATAGTAAAAAAAAAAAAAAGCAAGATAAGGAAACAGTAAACCAGTAAGAAACAAGCTTCATTGTGGCCAAATTGGGAAGAGGACAGAGAAGTCCAGGGGCCCCTCCTCCTAAGACCATCTTCTGGGTCCAGAAGGAAGATTTAAGTTGAAGTAAGGAGCAAGGAATCTGCATGGTTGTTAATCCTTGTCAAAGTGTGGCCCTATCCGTCCTTGGCTTACCATTGCCTGGGCTCCAGTCTTTCCCACAAAGTGGTGTGACAAGGTGTGAAGTCTCTTACAGAGAGACAAGCTCCTCTTCCAGCCAGCATCAGGCTTCAGCCTTCTTCTCCCAGCATGAGATTTCTGAGGAAATTTCTTTATCTTGGTGATCACTTGACCTAGTTAGCTTCCTCTCTCAACTTGACAAGGCCTGGAATCAATTGAGGGCTTGTCAATTGAGTGATTACCTGAACCAGAGTGGCTCATGGCCATGTCTGTGAGGGATTGTCTAGACTAAGGATAGATGTGAGAGGGCTCAGTCCACTGTGGGTGGCACCACTCCTAGATGGGTGGGTCTGGGCTGTTCAGGACAGTTAATTGAAGAGGAATAAACTATCTCTGTGGCTTTTGCTTCAAGATCCTGCCCCGAGTTCCTACCTTGACGGGTTGTTGTCTTAGTTTCGGTTTCTATTGCTGGGACAAAAATACCATGACCAGAGAGCAAGTTGGGAAGGAAAGGGTTTATTAGCCTTACTCGTCAGGATTGCTGTTTATCACTGAAGGAAGTCAGGATAGGAACTCAAAACACGGCAGGATCCCGGAAGCAGGAGCTGATGCAGAGGGCTTGGAGGGGTGTTGCTTTACTGCCTTGCTCTCATGGCTTGCTCAACCTGTTTTTTATTTTTTATAGAATCCAGGAACAGCTGCCCAGGGATGGTACCACCCACAGTGGACTGGGCCTTCCCCTACTGATCACTAAATGAGAAAATGCCTTATAGTTGGATATCATGGAGGCATTTCTTTAGCTGAGGCTCTTTCCTGTGATGACTCTAGTGTGGGTCAAGTTAACACACAAAGCCACCCAGTACAGTTGTGACTTTAAATAAGCATTTCTTCCCAAATTGTCATCGGTTGGAGTGTTTTATCTCAGCAACAGAATGGGAGCCGAATCCATTGTCTCAATAGTCTGTTGGTCAAAGGAAGGATATACATGTCCCTTTAGGATATCTTCATTTCTGCCCAGCTGGTTCCAATGTTTACATGAACATTCAATTAAATTTTGTAATTCCAAGTAGAAGGCTTGAAACATTGCTTATATGTTCTTTTATTCCCCCATTCTGTGCATGCAGAGCAGATTTCACATTTTAGAATTAAATGGGGATAAAGCATTTGGGAACTTTAAAGTGCCTTCTCATTCTGTGCCACACTGGCAGAATATCACAGACACAATGCTAGAGACATGAACTTTTAGTTCCATTTCTAAGAAAATAAGGAGAAATTGCTTGTTACTGTGGAGACCCAAAAATGTGAGCCTATTTCTACCTTGATCTAAGGTCAGATAGTTGGAACTTACCTCTATCCCTTCAAGGTTATTGTACTTCAGACAAGGGTCCCTTCTAGATGTTGATCAGTTTTGCTCTCTCAAGGGTATCGCTAATAGGTGTGGCTAATAGCCAGACCTTGTACTCCAGGAATAGAGAAGTAGATATGTTNGATTCCACCCAGGGAGTGGTTTGCCTACAGAATGTTTTGGTCTAGTGTGTGAGCATGGCTTGTTTGTTCTAGCAACAGAATGTTTAATTATGAATGTAGCCTGTAGCCTTCAACTGGTCTGTTAACTTCCTTGTATCATGTTAAAGCAGTTTCCTGTCTTACTCCTACCTCTTGGGGTTGGGGTATTTTAAGCAATTTGGAAATTAAATGAGGGCGATTTCAGTACTCACTAGAACTCCCTCCAGGTACCATTGTATGTTTTCTGTTTTATTATTTTCACATCTTTGTACACTTTACTTATATTTCTAAATCCCCACACCCCTACCCTGGCAAGTATTTTTGTCGATGCTCGTCCCCACATATATTCTGACTTCAGTGTCACAAAGAGGTTCCTACGACTACAGTTGTCCAGAACCACACATGGTAATGTGGGGACCTGGGGGACTCATGCCCCTTCATGATGGTCAGTTCCCACTCTCAGTTTGGTTGGATTTAAAATCACCCAGGACACACACACACACACACACTCCTGGTTGTATCTGTGAGAACATTTCCAGAGAGGATTGACTTAGGAAGACCCACCATAAATGTGAATGTGAATTAGAAGTGTGGCATCACCTCTAATGAAAAAGGAGGTAGAAGGGAGAAACCAAAAGGGCCAGCAGCAATTTGCTTCTGCTTCCTGTTCTGCCAAGACATGAAGAAGTGAGGAGTCCCAACCTTGCACTTCCAGTACTGTGGAATCAACTGGCACCATGCCAAGGCTTTCCAGCCACGACAGATTGTACCCCTCAAACTGTGAGCTGATATAAATTCTTTTTAGTTGTTGTGTCAAGTGTCTGTTCAAGGATGGGAAAAATAACCATTACATGTCTGTAGTGCAGAATAGGAACTCCGCAGATGCCAGGAAACATGGAGGAACAGGTCTCACTAGGAACCAATTTTCTTCATAAACCCTTCAGTCGTGGCCATATAGGTCTCACTGTTAACAAAGCCCATAGCTTCTGGCCGCTGCTTTCCTGAGTGATGAAAAGGTCTCATGTAAAACTTTGTGGCAGCACGGAACAGAAATGATATCTCTCCTGCTTGCCACAGTCGACACTGCTGGCTTTGGACATTCTAGTCATTTATAAAGTGATCACATAAGTGGAAGAAATCATGACAAGGGCCAAAGAGACCCAGGGGTCACAGCATTAATGTGGTCTCTATTTTATTCATATGTATATATGTATATGTGTTCGCATGTGTGTGTGTTTTCACATATGTGATTGTACATGTCAGAAGTCAACCTTGCAAGACCCTTAGCAATCTTCAGGTTTTTGTTCATATTTTATTTTATTTCTTTTCAAGACAGGTCTCTCACTGGCCTTGGTCTTGCAAATATGGTCAGGCTGACCGGCCACTGAGCTCCCAGAAATCTGCCTTCTCTGCCTCCCCAGTGTTGGGATGACAAGTGTGTGCCACCACACCTGGTGTTTTTCACAGTGGCTCTGTGCTGAATCACAACCTTGTATTGAATTCCAAGCACTTTACCAGCTAAAGCATCACCTCAGCCTCCGATGAACACTGTTCTTAGGGGCAGATAATAGGGTTCATAGTACCTGGGAAGGTTGTGTAGTATCAAACAGGCTATCAGCTCACTGACAGGATGGAATAATTATATGCACTGTTGCTCCATAGAGCTTTATTTTTTAAATATAAAAAATCAGCTCACCACATTGATTAACCTGATTAACCTAAGGGGACATTCACTGTTACACTCTCCTTGAACTAATTTTCTCACCACTGAAATGACGTCTTTGTAATGCAACCAAAAATTAATGGAATTCTAATGTCATTCAACCCATCTTAGACTTTCTGTTTTTATTGTTTTAAACTCAGGCACCTGTAATTACCTGCAGTGTGATGTCTCTCAACATAGGCAAGCCGAACAGGGAGGGACTGCCATTTTTGATGGTTCATTTCTGATAACAATTTTCTTATTACTCCTATAAAATAATTATTGCCTTGTGGAACACACTGGAAACCCGGAATGATGCTAAGAGCTACTCTATGCCCTGGTGGTACAGACTGGAGGATCAGGAGGACTCTGTGTGTCTAAGACAGCTGATGAAAATGCCCTGGCATATTCTTGCACAGGCTTGCCCTCGCTTCTGTCTCAGAGAACAGAGTTGGTCAAATGGAGGGGAAGAAGACCTCTAAGTCTATACCTGGAGCTCCTTGGAGAAGAAGGGTTTGTACAATAAGAGATAAATATGTACCATCAGGTAATAAACCTGAGCTATACTGGGGAGGCACAGAAGTGCGCCCACTCCGCCTTGACTGAGGTCAGAGAGCTTAAGCCCTACTCTTGCTCTTTCAAAGTTATTAACAACAGGTGGTCTGGCTTAAGAAGTGGCTACAAACAAGATGGCCTGACCTAGGGTGTGGTTACTTGGTGTTTTGGACATTAAGATGGCCCACAGAAGTGGGTCCACTCCACCCTGACCAAAGGACAGAGAATTCAAACCTATTCCTGCTCCTTCATTTTTAAGACAGGAGGTTTGACCCAGAGAGTGGCTTCTTACAGGGTACTTGGTCTAAGGTGTATTTGCTGCATATCCTGCCCAATACATCAGAATGCTTAACTCAGGAAATAGTGGCTTGATGTCTCAGGTATTGAAGGAAGTAATTGTTCTTTCGGTCCTTTATGCCATGTTAAAGCAGTCTTTTGCCTTCTTCCCCCCTTTTTGGACTGGGGTATGTAAGCATATGGAAAATAAACACGGGTGGATTCAATATTCAGGATTCACTGGGTTGCCCTTCTGATACTATCCTATGTCTCTGTGTTTCTTTCATATTTCTGTTCTTCTTGTATAACATTTCTAATCCACATGCCCCTCCCCTAGAATATATGAACCTGTCAAGGCTGAACCCCGACATATGTTGCCCCAACATGTGGCTACAAAACTACACAGCCATCTGTGTTCTTCAGATGCAATGACCAGAAACAACCACAGAGAACCAAAGGAGCAAGATTAACAAGTCCTTTTACAAACCTTTTAGCCAGCTGAAATCCTTAAGCAGGATGTAAGAAACCTCAGCCATAGGAGGAAGGAGTCAAGGAGACAGGGTAAGAGCTGAGGGAGTGACAGAAGGAGATCATGATGTTAGTGTGATGACGTCATAGACTATAAAAGGAAGTAAGAACAGAAACCAGTTCACCAGAGAGAAACAAAGATGGAGGCAGCTTCAGCTTGTCCTTGTAGGACAAGGATCTAGGCGAGGAAGTCCAACACACACCTGTAAGGAAATCCCAGGAGTCAGTTGTCTGATGCTCTGCACTGATCTTCCTGTTGATTGTGAATTGATTTCTACATGTGCCTGCAGGCTCCATACAGGCATTTATGTGTGGAAATACTTCATGTATGCACTCAACGTACCAACATGAGCTGCTTTTCTGAAAAGCGCTATGACCTATGTGTGGTCTCTTTTTACCACCTTTGTTCTTCTCCAGACCTACTGTGACGGCGAACCTTCACTGTCAACTTGCCATATCTGGGATGAAGAAACCTCACAGGAAGAACTGCCTTGATCAGCTAGTCCCATGGGCATGTCTATGGGGGCAGGTTCCTGATTGCTAATTGACGTAGGAGGGCCCAGCCCGTTCAGGTAGCACCACCATCCTATGGCAGGTGGGTTGAGCTATGTAAGAACTGCAGCTGAGTGTGAGCCTGAGAGTGAGCAGGAAGCAATATTCCTCTGTGGTCTTTACTGTAGTTCCTTCCTCATAGTTTCTGACCAAAGTTCCTGGCCTGACATGCCTAGCAGAGCCCATGGAGGAATCAGCCCTAAGTTACTTTTGGCCAGGCCATTTTAATAAGATAATATAAAGGGAGTTAGGACATGTAGGATTTCATCACATGTTTGGCTAAGCTTGGAAGTCGCAAAGGTCACATGATGACTTACAGCAGAGCCTGGAAGGACTAACATACCAGGTAGTGGGAATGAGACAGTGTCCATCACATAGCATGCAGAAGACTACCCTGGGAGTCTCCTGTCACAACGGCATGCTTAATGACAGAATCAGCTGGCAACAGCAGTGGCTTGCAGAATCATGCTGGCGACAGTAATAGCTGAAGATTCATGCTAGCAACAGCCGTAGCTGCTTCTTAGCTGTTGGGGGTTAGGACAGGCCTGGGAAGAAAGAAGGTGTGATGTTGAATGTTGTCAACTTGACAGAATACAGAATCAGCTTGGAGATGAGCCTCTAGGCTTGCCTATGGGGGATTGTCTAGAATACATTTAGGTGGGGGAGGACCATCTCACTGTGGGTGGCACCATCCCCTAACTGGGATACAGAAAAAGGGAACTGAGTAGCGTATGCATCCGCCACTCTCTGCTTCCTGATTGTAGATGCCATGTGATCAGTAGCTCCCTTGGTTTCCCTACCCTGATGGACTTGACCCTTTAACTGTAAGCCAAAATAAACACTTTCTTTTAAGTTATTTTTATCAGAGAATTTTAATAGCAGAAAACAGAAGAAGCTAAGACAACAAACAGGTCAGGCTCTAACTCGTGGGTCAGTGTGGCATTGTTCCCGTGAACGTCAACAGCCACTTGCACAATGGGCAAGCTGATAACTAATACAGTTTTATAAATGTGTTTTTATACACACATTGTTGCAAACACATTTATCATGCACATGTAAAGTGTTTGCATACACATACATTTATCTTTGTGGCATTGAGGGTAGAATCTAAGTTTGTAGTTGATTGTTTTTTACTTTTTTGCTCTTTTGTTCTTTTGAAAGCATGCCACCACCCAACCTCCAAATAAATCACACGCATGGAGGCTTATTATTACATATAAATGACCGGCCTTAGCCTGACTTGTTTCTAGCCATCTTTTCTTAAATTATCCCATTACCTTTTGCCTCTGGACTTTTTCCTTTTCTTACTTCTGTGTATCTTACTTTCATTCTTACTCCATGGCTGGTTGGGTGCCTGGGTGGCTGGCCCTAGTCCTCCTCTCCTTGTTCTGTCTTGTTCCTTCTCCTCCTCCTCCCAAATTTACCCTCCTGCTTATTCTCCCTGCCTGCCAGTCCCACCTAGCCTTTCTCCTGTCTCACTATTGGCCACTCGGCTCTTTATTAGACCATCAGGTGTTTTACACAGGCAAAAGATCAGAGCTTCACAGAGTTAAATGCAGCATAAACAAAAACAGCACCGCTTTACATCGTTAAACA
The DNA here is from genome assembly GCA_001685095.1 of Ellobius talpinus. NCBI lineage: Eukaryota > Metazoa > Chordata > Mammalia > Rodentia > Cricetidae > Ellobius > Ellobius talpinus. The sequence continues at coordinate 10,904 of LOJH01027366.1, forward strand.
AATGTTCCACAACATAAACGAATGAAACAAACCTTAAAACAATTTTTCACAACACAAGGCCTTGTGTGTGCTAGGTTCTACCCCTCAGCTACACCAGCAGTTCTATATATGTGTGTAGGTGGAGTGGTGCTGGTATGTGTGTGTGTGTGTGTGTGTGTGTAGGCCAGAGGTCACTGTGGGGTGTCTTCATCAATTACTCTCTCTCCATATCACTTTAGGAACAGGTTCTTTTCCTGAACCCTCAGCTAGATTGGTTGGCCAAGAAGCCCCAGGGAGCCACTGCATCTGCTTCCCCAGCAATGAGGTGACAGACATGCACTGCCACTCCCAGCTTTTTCGGTGGGTCCTGGGGATCTGACCTCAAGCCCTCACGCTTGTGCAGCAAGCATGTAACCAACTAAATCATCAGCCCATCTCCATTATACATACTTTAAAAAGATCAGGTGGTAATTACAAATCATCTTTACGTGCCCCTTGGTACTGTCATGCATTTTCCAAATTAATAGGTAATGATCTCATCTGAAGGGGATCACGACTATTCATTTGAGAAACAGAAAGCAAGCTCAGAAGCATAACTCCACACGTGTTACCACACGTTTCTTCATGTGGGTCTGTGTCTGAGGTTAGCAAGTATCAACAGGAAAGAAAACTGCCCTGCTGCAGTGTGACTGAGATGTGAGCAGACATCTGTTCATCCCAGATAGGGAGCTGATGGCAGACCCAAGCATGGATACTGCTCAAGGCCAACTTGGTGAACCAATGAGTTTCATTGGGGTGACTTACAGGAAGAGAAGCTCAAAGACAGCTGCATCACCGTGACCCACCCCAGCATGGATGACAGGATGACAGCTCACAAAGGCTGGGAACCTGGAGCTTGGTACACAGATGCAGATGGTCCAGCAGGTTGGAGAGTGCCCTTTCTAGGTATCTTTTCCGGGGGGGGGGGCTCTCAGTTGATCTGACCCTCTTCAAGGCAGCCCAGATGATCATTTCAGCTTCTTTCATGCTGCATGTTTCCTCTCAGCAGGCCTTCCTATTTACATATATTTACATACTTTTGGGAAGGGAGGGACCTAGCAATACTTTTCAGTTTCAAGGACATCCTGAAGCTGCTTTGTTTCTTCTTTCTTCTTTAAATATATGAAGCTATTTATTTACTTATTTTTCTTTTTTCTACTCTCATACAATGTATCATCATGGTCCCCCCACCTCCCACACACTGTTGAAAGCTAGGCTCACAGCCAAAAATGTAAAAGTTTCTTCTTTCCTTAACGAGCTTCCCTGCGGAATGGAATGTTCCAGACTTGGAGGAAATTGCTGCACGATATTTGGCAGGTGTACCTGTTGTACAGAGAGCAGGTCCTTTGTTTGTCCCAGCTGCCCAACTAGCTTATACCTGAAATAATCACAAAGAAACTGTATTAATTAAATTACGGCTTGGCCCATTAGCTCTAGCCTCTTATTGGCTAACTCTCACATCTTGATTTAACCCATTTCTATTAATCTGTGTTCACCACGAGGTTGTGGCTTACCATGTTTGACTCTGGCAGCTCCATGGTGGTTCTCTCTCTCTGCTTTCCTCCTCCCAGAATTCAGTTCTGTCTTCTCCACCTACCTAAGTTCTGCCCTNTTGATTTAACCCATTTCTATTAATCTGTGTTCACCACGAGGTTGTGGCTTACCATGTTTGACTCTGGCAGCTCCATGGTGGTTCTCTCTCTCTGCTTTCCTCCTCCCAGAATTCAGTTCTGTCTTCTCCACCTACCTAAGTTCTGCCCTATCAGGCCAAGCAGTTTCTTTATTAATTAACCAATGAAAGCAACATACAAACAGAAAGACCTCCTACACCATGTACCAGCTGTTTTTTTGTCAACCTGACAACAAGCTAGAGTCATCAGAGAGGAAGGAGCCCAAGTTGAGGAGATGCCTCCATGAAACCCAGCTGTAAGGAATTTTCTTGATTAGTGATCAATGTGGGAGGGCCCAGCCCATGGTAGGTCGTGCCATCCCTAAGCTGTTGGTACTGGGTTTTATAAGAAAGTAGGCTGAGCCTGGCAGTGGTAGCACACACCTTTATTCCCAGTACTTGGGAGGCAGAAGAGGTGTGTCTCTGTGAGTTCGAGACCAACCTGGTCTATAGCGTGAGTTCCAGGACAGCCAGGGATACACACAGAGAAACCCAGTCAGGATGTAAAACAAAGCCAAACAAAGCAAAACAGAGCAGGCAGGCTGAGCAAGGCAGGGGAAACAAGCCAGTAAGCAGCATCCCTCCATGGCCTTTACATTAGTTCCTGCCTCCAGGTTCCAGCCCTGCTTGAGTTCCTGTTCTGACTCCAGTGATGGACTATGATCTGGAAGTATAAGTCAATAAACCCTTTCCTCCCTGACTTGCTTTTTGGTCATAGTGTTGTGTCACAGCAATAGAAACCCTAAGACAGCACGTGAGCTGATGCTCTCGGATTCTTATGCAGAAAGATATGCTATATGTATGTTCTTTACAAGCAGTAGTGAATTAAGGCCCTGCTTAGGGGACCACGGGGCACCTTCCTAGGTACTCTCTTTTTTCTGTCTCACTTCCTTCTAAGTAGTTGTCCTTTCGCCCCCAACCAGGCAATCACTCAGGTTTTTTTATGTACCAGGATCTCCCCTCCCCACAGCATGTCCTAGTAGCTGACTGCCATTGTTCTCCTGCCAGCCCCACATGCCCAAGGTGCCCCCTGACCTCTGTGCAGAGGCAAACCCCACTATTTCTGTGTTGAAGCTCAGCACTTACCATAGTGTCCCCCATGAGCCTTGATTAGAGATGGGTATCCACATAGGTCAGCCATATTTAACTGATGTGCACGGTTATAAACCCTCCCTGTATTCCTGGCTCCTGTACTGTTGAGTTACTCTCTACGAGCACCAGCATTTGGAGTTGAGGCTCTTTTGTGGAGGCTGAGTGTATTATTTTGCTTTCTATGTAACAACTAACCCAGGATGGGGAGCCACCAGCACCTGCTTTGATGTTAACTTGCTTCCCAGGCGAGAAACCTTGGCATTTGGAATTATGTTTGCAAGAGAGTCATGGACCATGATCTCGGTAATATTCCAGCCTCACATTTCCNTTGTGTCTCTTGTGACATGGGCAAAAGTCCCTTAAATGTTTTCTGTGTTTAAGGGCCTCCAAAAGACAAGATTAAAACAAAAAAGCACCTGCTATTCAATGCTGGTGATAGACTCAGCACATAAAACTGCAGAGGGCTGAGCTGATCCTCTGAACCCACTATAAAAACAGGGCATGGTGGCAAGTCCTTGACATCTTAGAAGCCTCCATGTATCTCTCTGGAGCTGGCTGACCAGCATAAACTTAGCTCAGGTTTGTGGAAGATCCTGACTCAAGAAAACCAAGTGGGAGGCTCTGGAGGAATGACACCCAGGGGTGTTTTCTGCTCTACACATACACCCGCACACTCACACATACATACACACAGCATATCCCACATACACCACACACACACACAGCACATCCCACATACATCACACACACACACACACACGCACACTCACAAAGTAAAAACCTGTCTTACAATGAGGTTCACGTGCAGATCTTGTCAATACAAAGAGCCTGTGTTGGATGCAGGAGAGGGAAAATCTCTTCCAGAACTTTCTGCAGAGCCTTTCTGGGGACACAGTTCTTTCCATTTTTCCTGCCACCAAATCTCTGCCTGATATATGGTGGCCACAGGGCCTCTCAGGGCTTGGTTGACAGACAAATATGGAAGTTACTTCTTAGGTTCCTTCCAGCTTAATCACCCAAGAACGTTATGATTTATTTGTCAGGCTAAAAATATAATTCTCAGAATAGGAGTCCCAAGTACATAACTTTATTACAGTCTCCCCTTCTTGATAACTGTGCTTAACATCTAATTTTGCTCTAATAACATGTTATTGTCATTTGGTGGTCTAAGGCACAAACCAGCGGAGGGTCTGCCGAGACTGAAGCGCTCTCGACAGGCTTCTGAATTGCCTTCCCTGCAGCACCTCATGTTATTGGGTTTATTTTTAATTTGACAGCAGCCTCTGTTGAGCATCCATATTTTTTTATTATATCCTTATTCATTGAAATTTCTTCCTTGTGCCCATAAGGCGTATTCCTGCCTGATTACTGTATGAAGGAAAACTAAATGCAAATGCAAATGGACTGTGCCAATCCCCCCAGCTGTGCTAGTTTTCATAATTGGGACTGTCTCATGGATTCCTTTTACAATTTAAGTGTTCCTTGCTGCTTGGTACAAATGTTATTTTTCTGGGTCTGAAATTCCCCCACGTCTTACCTGCTGAAGCCCATCCAGTCAGTTTTGCAGACAATAAGACAATAATCCAGATGAAAGTCAATTACAGAAGGGTTTGCGGGGAGGTATAAACTTTTCTCAACAGAGTCAGGAGTGATTTAATATCCCTGCTTTCCTGACTGCTTGGGCCATTAATGTCTTTACTTCAGGGTCCGTGGCACTGTTGGTTTCTCCTCATCTTGAGAGACATGGCAGGGCTCTTGACTCTGTAGGTCCCACCTTATCCTGAGAAACATGGCAGGGCCCTTGGCTACTTACGAGTGTTCCTGATCTCCAGAAAAGGTAAAGAAGGGAGACAAAGAGCTGATACCCATGGCCGTCCTCTCTGCTTCTCCTCTCTGCTCCTTCACTCTATGTATTCAAAGTTTTACTAAGAATGTGTTTCCTATGATGACCATCTGTCACTATTGCCTGGGGAATCTGATGATAGAGGAGAAAAAGTAGAGATGTTCATATTTATGCGCAGATCATTTTACTAAAAAATATTGAGCTCTGCAGGACTTGGTAGCACACAGCTGTAAGGCTAGCATTCAGAAGACTTAGGCAAAATGTTTGAGGCCATTATGGGCTACTTGGTGAGTTTCAGGCCAGGCTGAACTACACTATGAGACCTTATCTCAAACACCCCTTCTCTGGAAACAAAAATGGGGAGGTGGTTAATATCCAAGGGCTCTGAACTTTGGAGAGGTCAAAGTAGCAACATGAACTTGCTAGAATCCATTTCTTCCTGGCAGGACCCTGGGTTACTGGGTTTGCTGTGTGGAAATCAAGTGTTTCTAGATTCTTGACATCTTACTCAGAGACTTGGTGACATGCACAGAGATTGTAAAGTGACAAGGACACTTTATTCAGAAGCAAACCAAAGGACGGACCAGGCAGTCTGCAAGAGAGCTTAAGCAGAGTACTCAAAGATGGGTAACTAACCTGGGGTGCCTTTCCTGGAGCCGGAAGGAGGAGGAGTTTGTCGCCACGCCTTGTGGTGAAGGTGGTCATTTTCTTGAGATCTCTTCAAGGGATGCCACCTATTTTCCAGTTTCTCCCATGTCCTACCCTATTGAGGATGCTTTCGACAGCTGTGCACTCTGATTCCCTCCGGGTCTGCCATAGCTCTCTGCAGAGGTCCTAGTCCACTCCTAGCTGAGGAACTTTTAGCAGTGGAGGCCATGGTCTCCATAGGAGCAAGGTCTGTGGTGTGAAGGATGGCTCCTGAAGAGAACCACGCCTTCCTCCGACCCCTCTTCAAGGCTGAGAAACTGACCAGAACTGTGATGCTGTGTAGAGACTGGAGTGTCACAGGCCAGAGCCAGGTTATTTCACACCATCTCCAGTTTCCTTGCTAACCATTTATCATCCTCCTCTGTGTTACATGGCATCTTTGCCACCACGGTGTAAGCCCCTGTAAGTCCCTTGGAGAGTAGGAAGAGACCACTTGTTTCCAACCAGTCAGAGGACCAAGAATGCTGTTGGCTTCTGGGGCTTCTAGCAGAGTTTCCGCCCACTTCACTGTCACAAGCTTTCCTGATGTTTTCATGAATGCATTTGCAAAGTGCTTTGACTTATGGCTTTGCTCTCTTACTATGACCTATTTACCAATGCCTACCTGTCAGGGGAGATACCATGGTCAAGAAGATGTTTTCCCCCCAGGGTGAGGCTCATCTGTTACACTTGAGATCTGCTGACCCCTGTGCTTTCCCCTAATGCAGGAAAGTTGTCTGCATAATTTGTGGTAGTGGGGAACTGTATTTGCACTCTTCCCTGAAAACAAAAGTAAAAAAAAATTAAAAACTTCATCAGGCTGTTACCACATGGAGACAAAGAATTTGGAATGACCTAAATCAGTATTTCCAGGCTATGGTCTTTGGCTCCAGAATAAGCTCTCTTTCTGTGTGAGGGTTATGCTTTTGCGTTGACAACAGAGATAGAAAGGAAAAGGTTCGGAGGCTAGGACAGGCTTCTCCATGATGGCTGTGCATTGAGAAGCTGGGGGAGTGATGGGAGAGGGACCCACAGTGTTCGGGGGACCAGGCTATCTTACTATTGCACTGTGAGCAATATGGGAGGAGGATGTTGGCAATCAGACAACTTCTAAATGACCGAGCTGGCTGCTATAGAGAATAAACACAGTCAAGCAGAAACTGACAAGAACACGTCTTTTGGGTGAATGATGGATGATTGGCAGTGAGGTTGGTGGAGCTGATGTGAGTGTTACCAAAGGCTGTGACCTGTAGTGGAAACCTTGGACCTCACTGTGGGAGGAGAAGAAAGGGAGCTGCAGTTGCCATAATTGGTTTATCCTAGCTGCTGAGGCTGCATGCGACTGTAGGGTGGAGGCTGCTGAGCCATGAGAGCTGTTGCCTACGCATGTTAAACCTGTAGGTGGCACCAGATGTGCAAGAGGACAGCTGAAATATGCAAGCATCCGGTCCTACAAGAAAACTGGACCAGCGAGGCAACTGTGGGCATCATTGACTCCAGGTGTAGGCACATTTAAAGCCACAGGTCACCTAAGTCAACCACTGGGATTAATCAGAGGGGTGCAGGTTGAGACCCTTCTGCAGTGCGGAGGATAGAGAACACAGGAGGCCCAAGGTACACTGTGTGACATCATGAGGTCAGTTTCAGAAAGAAAGCTGTGGCAAGGCCGAGGCCAAGAAATGGCTGTTGGTATCCCAAACTCAGATATCAGAAACTGGCATTCAATACAAGTGCCACTCCCAATCTGAACTCATACATCAAAATTTGAAAACCACAGCCTTGGGCCTAGTTGCTAAACACTAATCTCCACCCATGGAACTAAGGGATCTATCTATCTATCTATCTATCTATCTATCTATCTATCTATCTATCTATNATCTATCCATCTATCCATCTATCCATCTATCCATCTATCCATCTATCTATCACCTTTTACCATGATTGGAGAAACCAAAAGAAGATTTGTTTTTGCATGTGTGTGTGTCTATGTTATATATGTGCATATGCACGTTTGCATGTATAAAAATGCACATGTGTATATGCACACACATATGTAGAGGTCAGAGGTTGGAATTAGGTCAATGGGCATTTTTCCCACATCGGGGGGACCACTGAGCTTACTGATTCTACTAGCGTAGCTGCCCTAGGGGCTCCTTGTCTCTGCCTCCTAAGTGCTGGGATTACAGGAAGGTGACCAGCCAATCTGGCTTTTTTTTTAATTTGGATGATGGGATTTGAGCTCTTGTCCTTGCACTTGTATGGCATACACTTTATCCACTGAGCTATCTCCCCTGCCTTAAAGGAAGATTTTGCAATTCATAAGTAATTACAATGTGTCCCAAGGTAAGAGGCTAATTTAAGCAGAGCGTGAACAATGCCCGCTGTAGGGGCCCCTATTCTGAGTTTGTTACATATCCTAATCTATAAAGAATTGGTGACTATGTTTTTTTGCTTCATTTCAGCCTTCATGAAGGTTAGTGGCTCCTCTTCCTTGTCCACATTCTTGAGGCCTCTGTCATGATGCTTCACCAACGCTGGTCGGGGTCTGGGTTGTCAGCAGGGAGGTAGCCATACTGTGCTGAGATCCAGCCCCAAACTTTCTTTCTTGCTTCTTTATTTTTTATATTTTTGATACAGTGCAGGGAACCATGGAATTGCCTGGTCTAGCTGCTTTGAGAGGCCATAGTCATTGGTTCCTTCTGGCTAGAGTCTGGCTCCTGGGGTGCTGTGTGCACCTTTCAGTTCCTGAGAAATTCAGGCAGTGAGAGCGTTCAGACCATGCACATTTCTCTGTGTTCCCTAGAAGTCAACGAAGCATATAGACGTGCGACAGAACAATTAGTCTTAGACATTAATCTTGTATTTCCTGTATAGTTTGCAAAGGCCATTGTATCCTGGCAACTGCCATTGTATTCTGTTTCTGATAAGGTTATAAAAAGCCTGGTTGCTTGCAATAAACTGTCACAGGCTCAGTCTTGCTGTGGCACCTCCGTTCAGGCATGGTTTTCATGTCCACTGACAATAACCAGGTAACCCTGTCTCAGTAAATAAGTGCTGGCACTTACAATACAGGGTCTCTTGTGTCCTAGGTTGGCCTTGAACTCACTGTGCAGCTAAGGGCAGCCTTGAATTCCTGATCACTCTGCCCCTGCCTCTCCTGTGTGTGGATATAGGTGTGCATTATTTACTCTTTGGTTGCTGAGATAAACACTGTCCAAAGCAACTTTGGGAGGAAAGTGTTTATTTCAGGTTACAGGTCACAGTCCAACACCCAGGGACGACAACACAGGGACTCAGGGCAGGAGTCTGAGGGGGTAACTGAGGCAGAGACCACAGAGTTGTGGTTCTCACTCTTTCTAGTGCTGCAGCCTTTAATACACAGTTCCTCACGTTGAACCCCCAACCATAAAATTATTTTTGTTGCTAACTCATAACTGTAATTTTGCTACTGATATGAATGGTAATATAAATACCCGAGTTTTCCAATGGTCTCAGGTGACCCCTGTGAAAGGGTTGTTTGACCCCTCAAAAGGATCACAACCCACAGGTTGGGAACTGCTGCCGTAGAGGGATGTTGCTGGATGACTGGATTGGCTCCTCTGGCCTGCTCAGCTTGCTTTCTTATACAACTCAGGCCTGCGTGGTTAGGGATAGCACCACCCACAGTAGGCTGGATCCCTCTGTATCAACTAGCAATAAAGAAAATGCCTCATAGAATTGCATGCTGGCCAACCTGATGGAGGCGATTTCTCAATTGCCAGTCCTTCTTTCCAGGGGTGCCAAACTGCTAGCCAAGATTAGTTATTGCAAGGTGAGCCATTGTGCCTGGTGTAAGTGTCAAACCCAGGGCTCTACGTGGGCTAGGAAAACCCTGTATCATCTGAGCTGCATCTCCAGCCCCATGAAACTCCCCTTTCCAAGGACCAGTGTATGAACAACAGGGTGCTGAGGGGAGGCAGGATAAGTACACTGCGGCACATTTAATAAAAACCCAGAGACAGATATTGGAGTTCAACCTGAAGGTCAGAAAAGCAAAATAGTCACTGGCTCTTACCTCTACCTCAGTCCAAAATTGGGTTCCTGCCTCCAGGAATCTCAGAATGAGACCGTGTCTGAGAGCTGTCTCCTCCTGTTTGATAATCTTCTCTAGGGCTGGGATTAAAGGCGTGGACCACTGCCACCTGGTTTCTATGTCAAACTAGTGTGGCTGCTGGGATTAAAGATGTGTGTCACCACTGTCTGAACTGTATGGCAGATCGGTGCGGTTGTTTGACTCTCTGATTTTCAGGCAAGCTTTATTTATTAAACTACAAATGAAATGTCACTAAGTACACTAGTAGCAAGCGTTAAGGAGACAGAAATTCAAATCCCTGGAAGTAAACTGTTGCTCTTGCTTCTCCTCTTTGTCCTTTCCCCCTTCCCTCCCTTGTACACCCCTGCACCCCGCTTCCTGTCAAGAGGAAGAGCCCAGGGCTTCCAATCCTGGGTCCTGGAGGCAGTTTCCCATGAGGGCATCCAGAGTCGCTGCTCTGTGTGCTGTCTGCAATGCTGTCTGCTGCTGGCCGCTCCTGATGGTCAAGCTCAGCACACGCAAAACACCATCGCCTGAAAAACAGACCTTAATTAGAAAATGCAGATTAAAGATGGGCAGTGTGCTGTTTAAATAAGCACAGAGTACATGACAAGAATGAGAGCCAGGGCGGCTCAGGCCATTTGAAACACTTCAGGCCATAGCTGCCATATGCCGTGCCTACATTTGGAGACTGTGGCACGGCATGAGGAGGAACTAGCCTTGCTAACTGACTTTTTGACTTGTGACTCATCCCTTATGAAGTGGAACAAATATATTGGCTGTAACAGTAGGTAAGGGCAGGAGCTGGCAAACCTCCCCAGAGCGCAGACAAGACTAGACCAATGAGTGGTATCCTGACTACAGCTGTCTTTCTGCAGTGCCCAGGGCCGTCTTCAGTGCTGAGTCCAGGTCCTAACTGTTTGCTGTATTCCTGCAGTGCCCAGGGCTGTCTTCAGGGCTGAGTCCAGGTCCTGCAATGCCCAGGGCTGTCTTCAGGGCTGAGTCCGGGTCCTGCAGTGCCCATGGCTGTCTTCAGGGCTGAGTCTGGGTCCTGCAGTGCCCAGGCTATCTTCAGGGTGCACACAAGAGGCTGGAATAAGAGAGGCACATAGAAAAAGAAAGTTTCTGGCACAGCAGGAAAGAGAGGCGCACAGAAGGGTTCCTTGGCACAAGCAAGAATATGTCAGGTGACAGGAATGGGGAAAAGTGACTCAGAAAGAGCTTGCTTTAATAAACAAATACTGTTTTTGCGAAGGGGAGCTAGGCAGGCGAAGACTGTTTGGGGTCCATTAATAATATTGATAATGCAGAGCAACTGAGGGTGTCCCCCATTCACAGCTAAGATGTACCAACAGACTACTGTTAAAAGCCCCATTGCCCAAGTACCTTGAGTTTGAATAGGTAGGGAAAGTGGAGCAGTTTTTATGGAAATAGTCTTTGTGGTTCAGAGCCTGCAATTAAAGAGACAAAGACAGTTCAGTGAATAGAGCATTAGACATAATGATTAAAATTCCAAGTATTATCCTCAGTAACCCATACTGAATGTCAGAGAAGCCATCATTAGAAAGCATGCAGAAGAAGAGGCACCCCCAAAGAACACTGAACCCGAGTGAGTCTTAGATCCAGTAGCCCTCTGCCCAGGGATAAGGAGTGGAGGTAATGCTTGGGGGGAGGAACCCTAAGCAGGCTTTGCAATGTGACCATCATGTGAGATTTCAGTGTATCTGGTCCCATGTGAGATGCTATGGTCACATGGTCTCACACCCTCTCTAGAGAAGTTGCCACACACTCCTGACCAAACAGTGCTCTTCTGGGTTCCCCCAACCATGTGACCACCCAGTTTTTTATGGAAACTATGGGGATGCCTTTCTCTGCTCTTGAGTGGGCTTTGGCTTAGGACTTAGGGTGTGAGGAAGCTCCTGGTCACACAAGCTTTACACTTTGTGTCCCCCAAGCTCTTACCATGTGAATTTAAAGAATTCAGTGTGTGGACCACAGAGGGTGGGTTGTTCACAAAAGAAAGTTGTTGCAAACTCATAGCTGGGCACTTAAGAGACAGAAAGAAGGGAGAGCTCTCACAGAGCTGGAGTAGGTCACTGGGAGTAGGATATGGTAGAACAGCTAGTCGAGCGGCTTTATAAAAGGGACTTACAGCAGAAACTGGGACAAGGTATGGATGGGTAAGGTCAGATGAGCTGGCCAGTCCATCTGGTCCAAATGCAAGGTATCCAGGCGACCCCTTTAACTTTTGATCATATCAATATCCGTAGCTTCTAGGCAGGAGTGACTACAACAAGCAGCAAGGATGGAGCCCCCCACCTCTGATTGCAAGCATATTGCAAAACTAGAGTAACGAGAACAGCCTGGAATTAGCATTAAAGCAGATAGGCTAGCAGAGGAGAATAGAGGGCTCAGAAATAAGTTCACACAGAATACATGGTCAAAAGATCTGAAACAAGGCCATCAAGAATACCGAATGGGAAGGGACATTCTCCTTAGTAAATGGTTTTGGGAAAACTATTTCCTGTGTTCAAGAATAAAGCTGAACCCTCATACCACACAAAAGACAATTTAAGTAGATTAAACCTGAGCCTGGAGCTACAAAGCCCTGAGTAAATGTGCAGAGCAAGGTTCTTGTCTGGTGCTGCTATTGGCAGTCAGCTTTTGGTTATTGTGCTGAAACTTCACAAGACAAAAGCCAAGATAAGCCATGGGAAGATCAGCGACCAGAAGGCATTTAATATGTTTGAGCTACTGGAAACATTTCTGTGTTTGTAGAAACTTAAATCACTTGGTTGTAGCTGTGTTTGCCAAAGCAGGCTTGGCAGAGTGTTAATTGCATTGGGTATTTCATAAGCGAACAATTCTAGGGTTGAGAGTAAAGGCGAGGCCAAAGGAAGCCCGATAGCTCTGGTGCACTGACCCCTCTCCTGGGGACATTTAAGGCAAGTGGTTCACTGTTCATGATGCATACATAGGCGACTGCTCTTCAGAGACTGAATTGAAGTCAACCTCCCTATTTTGCAACCACCAAGGTCTTGTGCTCATTTGAATGAGAATGGCTTCCACAGGAGCAGATCTTTCAATACTTGGTCCCCAGTTGTTTAGGAAGGGTTAGGCAGTGTGGCTGTGTTGGAGGAGGTGTGTCACTGGGGATGGGGCTTTGCAGTTTCAAAAGCCCATGCCATTCCCAGTTAGCTCATCCTTACAAAGGGTGTAAGCTTTCAGCTTCTGCCCCAGCGCCATACCCGCCTCCCTGCTGGCACGCTCCCTGCCATGATGGTCATGGACTCTGAAACTATGAGCCCCAGTAGCTCTCTCTTCTATAAGATACCTTGGTCATAGTATCTTGTCACAAGCATTGAAAGATAACTAAGCCAGATCTTCTGTGGATTCATCATCTATTATTCAAGTGCCTTTTAACTCTGACAAATGAATGACTTCTCCACACTCAATATTCATGAGCTCACTGTTTCCACGCCACTAAGGTGTTAGCACTGTATTTTGAAATAATGGCCCTTGTGTGTCTTTCTACAAAACTGGCTCAGGTATCCTGACTTCTGTGTTCCAGATCCTTTGCTCTATCACATCCCCCAGTCGTCTCTCAAAAGAAGATGATGTCACAGGTTGTTCATAAGAGTGGGTGCCGTTGGGGCATGTGCCCTACTGGCATGCCCCTTTGACAGGAGCATCTCCCTCTTCATTTGGAATTATGTCACCCTTGATGCTTACCTTTCATACTACAGTATCATGAGCCTTTAGCCAACTGTGAGTTTCATCCTCTGGATCTCACGCACTGAGTGTTGTCTTCACTCCAGAAGTTCATCTTCCCAGGGTGTACTGGAGCGTGGGTCAATGCTGTTATTTATTGCAATTGACTCTTGATTTTAAGATAAAGAATCGCTAGCCAGGCATGGTGGCCCACGGCTTTAATCTCAGCACTTGGGAAGGAGGGACAGGCAAATCTCTGAGTTCAATGACAGCCAGGTCTATGGATTGAGTTACAGGACAGCCAGGGCAACATAGAGAACTGCCTTGAAAAACCAAAACAAAACAAACAAAGCTTTGTAGGGAAGAATTTATTTATGGCCCCTTTGAGGGGTTGCTTTGTCTAAGTTCTTTGCATGGTGCAGCAGTGAGACTGATTGCTCCTAGTCCTGGTTTCTGTGTTTCCTCCCTCACCTCCTTCCCTGGATGCTTTCCCTCATCCCTATGTTTTGAAAGCTTTATGCTTGTTCTTTGTGCCTTCTAAAGTCATCACCAAGTTCTTGTGATCAACAGTCTTGACATGCTTTCACGGGCCTCAGTGTTTTCACTTAGAGGCAGTGAGGTTTTACTCTGAAAGTTGTGTCTCTTGCCTCTGAAGTTCTGGAAACCCCAGAAACAATGCCACCAGCCCACGGGCAACATTTCAGATTCAAACCATAACATTCATGTTGGCTATTGGTAAAACAAAAGAGTCTCAGTTTTGTGGATTGTATTATTTGGGAGAAAACATACTTTTCTCAGAGATTTTTTTATGTCATTGAACATAAAATTCTCAAAGAGGGTTTTTAGTAAGATGGGTTTTTAATGAGAAACCTAAAAGTGTACTGTTCACTTCCAACAAACTAGAGTCACCTGGGCAGAGGGACCCTCAGTTGAGGAATTGCCTCTATCAGATTGGCCTGTGGGCACATTTGTGGGGATTTCTTGATTATTGATTCATGTAGGAGGGCAAGCCCAATGTGGGCAGTGCCACCTGGGCAGGTGGTCCTGGGCTGTATAAAAAAGCCGGCCGAGGAGAAACTCTATCTTGAAAAAACAAAACAAACAAACAACAAAAAAAGCAGACTGAGAAAGCCATGGAGAGCGAGCCAGTACTCAGCATTCCTTTATGGTCTCAGCTTCAGTTCCTGTCTCCAGGTTCCTGCCTTGAATTCCTGATTCGGCTTCCTTGGATGCTGGACGATAGCCTATGAGCTCAAATAAATTCTCTTGTCCTGAAGTTGCTTTTGCTTATGCTCTTTTTTTAAAAAAAGATTTATTTACTATGCATACAGTGTTCAGATCTCCATGTGGTTGCCAGGAATCGAACTCAGGAACTCCCCAAGAACAGCTAGTACTCCTAATCTTTGAGCCATCGCTCCAGTCCATCATCATGGTCTTTACCACAGCAATAGAAAACAAAGATGGAAATAATTCAAATGCTATTTTAAAGCCAGAAATGAATCTTTGACAAATGGCAAACCTAATCTTTGCAGTTATGTACTACTAAGGTGGAAAACACACACAGAAACACACATGCAATAGACGGAAAGGCAAATAATTCAGCCTTTGCTCCTTTAGGGCTGTAGTAAAACAGTAGCGTCAGGTGACTTTCTGGCATGTATACAGCTAATCACGATGCTTTGAAACCAAGCACGATTTCTAGCCTCGCTTTTTAGTTTTTNNNCATCATTTCCAGTTCCTTGTATGTGATTCCTTCTGTACGGCTCTAGAAAGGTTGATTGAAGGCTCAAACCTACTTTCAGACCTGAGTTTATATTGCGTTTTTTTCCAAAGAGTTGGACATAAACAAGAAAATAATTTTAACCTGCCAGCACACTGCGTATACACCATGTGGGAAATGGCTCATAAATGGTCTGCGAAATGAGCCATGTTTTCATTTCATGCCCCATAGGTCTTCGAACCTCTAAATGGGATTTCTCTTCAATTTCGGCATCTATTGCATTTTATTGTCAGAGATATTTACTTCCTGTAAGGGAAAAGCATAATCATTGGAGGAGAGGGTAATTTTGATTTAAGTTTGTTTAGATTCCACAGCCAAACTTGAGACCTCACTGACTCCATTAATTATGCTTCTCATAGCTGCATTCTCCAGATATCTGACAAGAAGCAACTTAGGATTTACTTTGGCTTCTTCTTGAGGACAGAGTCCCTCTACAAGGTGGAAGGAAGGTGAGGCAGCAGGGCACATGGCATCCACAGTCAAGAAGCTGAGAAAGCGAAGGCTTGTTGGGGGCTATGGACCTCCAGACCCTGAATTTCCCGTAAACGACTTGTTATGCTTGCAGCTGCTCTGAGCAAAACAACTTTTTCCCCTGTGTTTGCAGCTGCTCTGAGCATGAGCCCCTCAGGAGTTCCTGATGGCAGGGGAGTGGATTCTGGTGGGTTTGGCTGGGGCGTGGCTATCTGTTAAGGATCCCTATATAAGGTGCCCTGGAACACAATAAATGGGGCTTCCTTGTTTCAAGGATGACCCGTGTCCCCGTGTCTCTCTGTCTGCGTGTGTATGTGTTGAAATCTTCAGGCGCGTGTTCGGCTTGAGAACGGTATGTGCAGGCGGTACGCTACAGGCGCAGTACACGTACATGTAGTAGTACGTACACGTAGTACTAGTACACGCACCTACAAAGGCTTGTGCTCGGCCCACTTCCTCCTTTTTGCTTGCTGCAGCACTCCAACCTGTACAATGGTTCCACCCATAGCTAGTTTCCTCAAGTTAGTTAATTGAATCTACAAACTCCTTCACAGGCATGCCTAGAGATTTGTCTTCAAATGAGCCTAAGTCCTGTCAAGTTAACGACATTAACCATCACCCCCTTCTGACGATCCACCAGCTTCCAAGGATCGCTGAGAACTGTGCGGGTGCCAGTGCCTGCTGGTGAGGTGTTGCCAGTGTTGGAGGCACTTGGGCAGAGCCTGCCACAGGGTACTGGAGGAGTTCCAGGCTCCCAGCACTAATCCCTCTCCCTGCTGCAGTGAGATTGTGTGGCCACTGAACATGTGAAGGGACACTCAGTGTCTCTAGCAGCCAAGGAAGTCTTAAAATACCAAAATGCTTCCGATTGGTACTGATATAGGGGGGCTCAAACACTCATGGCTAGAGGACCCCAAACTGGCGGTATTTGGAAGATGGGTGTAACTCTATCTAAAACAGGAAGCATCCATGTATCTCAGTTTATCAGCCACAATATTCCAAAATTCTCCTGCAGAAATGACCACATAGAGAAATGCATATCTACTGAGACCTTATTGTTGATGGCAAAGAACTGAAAACAATGTATGTGGAAAATTCTCAGTCTTGGGATCTCTTTGTATAAATCAAATCCCACAAACACAATGACACTTTCAGGAATGCATATCAGAACCATATTCTGTCTCTAAAGGTACAGGAAAGGTGGTAAAAGAAACCTCTCATGACAAACAAACAAAAAACCCCAAACCCCACTGATTCTTTACAGGAAAGGGTAATAGAGAACCAAGCAAGGCAAATGGGTCTTTTACTTTTTTTTTTGAAATGTTAGTGCTTTTTCAAAAACCGTAAAAGCCCATTGATTTTGTAACTTGAAAGTAAAGCCACTAAAAGGACAATAAGAGGGGATGTGCAGAGACTGCTGATGTGACCTGAACTCTGGGTGATGACAGAAGGACGCAGGCTCCTACTTTGGTCCTGCTTTGGTGCCATGGAGAGCAGAAGGCCCTTTCTCCTCCGTACCCAGGACATTTGCGCTTGGTTTCAAGGTAAGGTTTGATTGCAGGGCCATGAGGCCTAAGAGGGCCTCACTGTAGCATTTGGTTCTCACACATCCCCTATATGTCTGGAAAACAACCACTATCTGAGAGCTTCCTGAGCAACCTGTGCCCACACAACTGCTTATTGCTATGTACCAGGGCCATCTGTCACAAACTTGTTGCCTGGGTATGGGGTTACTGCTCTCATCTAGTTGGTGTGGGACCAGGGCATCTCTGCCATCTGTTGCTATGACTGGCTGGTAGTCATAGGCCTTTGGGGTGAGATTCTGGCATATTGATAGATCCTGGCTTGGTGGTTTGAATAGCAGTGTCCCCCATAGGCTCATAGATTTGAATGCTTGGACATTAAGGACTGGCACTACTTGAGAGGGAATCGGAGATATGGCCTTGTTGGCAGAAGCATGTCATGGAGGGTAGGCTTTGGGGTTTCAAACGCTCAAGTCAGGCCCAGTATCTTTTCCTGCTACCCTTGCTGTGACCGTGGTGTCTCTTCACAGCAATCGAGCACTGACCCAGACACTTGGGTAGAGAAAGCCGAGCTCACGGAGGAAGGGCGGAATACTGAAGCTCTGCTTCCAGTTTGCAGGTGAGCAGGGAAGGCGCTGCTATCCTTACCTGGTCCTCCTGTCTGGGCAGGCCTATCTCTTCATTGCTGAGGGAGTGAGTGTCTGCTAAAGAACAATGTGACCTTACAGGTGAGCTCTGGGCAGAGTAGATGTTCAGCTTCACAGGCTTTGGCTTTGACTTGCATTGTAATAGCTGAAGTGTGGTGTCCATTGTTCTGCCGAAGGTGGGTGCCATGCACTGAGTCATTGTGCTGGACAGAGAGAAAAACCCTAAAGAGAGAGCATGCCCTATTTTTCTGATGTGTGCTCCTGGACAGTGAGCGATCTCTTTGAGCTTACTGCTTGCTTTCCTGGAGCTAAAACCCTTTAGCCAATGCAGATTTATTAATTATCTAGGCATAGTCCAGCTCAGACCTTTGTTCTTCACTCTCTGGCTTCTAACAACCAAACAAACAGATACCCTGACGCCTTCAAACAATGGGTCCTTTACTTACTCAGCGTCAAAAAGGGTTCTTAGTGGCAGGTTGCTTTTCAGTAATCAAAAGTCCTAGTGTGGGGCTGGAGAGATGGATCAGTCAATACAATGCTTGTCAAACAAACAGGAGGACCTGAGTTCAGTCCCCAGAAGCCAGAGAAAAAGCCGGGTGTGACAGTGCCCTCTTGTGATTACAGGACTGGGGAAGCAGAGACAGGCAGATCTCTGGCTAGTGTACCTGGCGACCTCCAGACCATAAGAGACCCTTTAAAAAAATAGAGAAAAAAGATGGGTGGAGCCTGAGAGACAACATCTGAGGTTGTCACTGTGTGTGTGTGTGTGTGTGTGTGTGTGTGTGCATAAAAGCACACATACATATTCTGCATGTAGGTCGCACAGTGGTTAAACCATGGTAGCTGCTCTCTGGGCCTGCCTGTAGTTTTTTGACTAACATGATTGAATGAACTCACCTGAGTACACCACAACCCCAGAAATGCCCAGGGAAGCAGGAGAAAGACTCCGGTCACAAAGTCCCTGCTGAAAGTGTGAGACAGAAGTTTCCGTTTTATGAAAGAACAAGTGAGCAGGAGGGACTCATTGGCGACAAGGCACTAAGAGCTTAGTGAGAAGCGAGAAGTGGTTGCCAGTTTTGAAAAGAATGAGGTCATCATAAGGTGGACTGTGTGGATGTTATTCCGCTTCCAATTTCCATTCTTGAGTCGAGGAACGGTTTGGGGCTCCGCTCAGATAAGCTGTGAATTCAGTGAAGAAGTTAAGTAATTCAGATGCTGCAACTTTGCTTATTGCTTTTGAGTTTTTAAGCATTTCTTTTCATTTTTTAATTACAGGTGTGTATGTATAACTGTGTGGAGGGCATTTGTGTGTGAGTGCAGGCACCTTCAGAGGCCAGAAGAGGGCATAAGATCACCCAGAGCTGAAGTTACAGGCAGTTGAGAGCTGTCTGACATGGGGGCTGGGAATCAAACTTGAGTCTTTTGCAAGAGCAGTAAGGGCTCTTAACTACTATGCCACCTCTGCAACCCATGTGTTGTGGAATAATCCCTGTGTACACTATGAATATGTATTACTGTCTTTGGTTAATAAAAGGCTGACAGGCCAGTAGCGAGGCAAGACAGCCAGACACACAGGACTCTGGGAGGAAGAAGGGTAGAATCAGAAAAGAGAGAACAGCCAGTCACCCAAAGAAACGGGACATGTAGAAAATGAGGAAACAAGCCATGGACCACGTAGCCAAGCATAGATAGAAATATGGGTTAAATTAAGTGTAAGAGTTAGCTAGTAGCAAGCCTGAGAAATTGGCAGAGCATTTGTAAGTAATGTTAAGTCCCTGAATGGTTATTTGAGAACTGGCAGGCGGGAGAGAAATATCTGACCACACCATGCTTTTTAATTTTTAATTTTTTGAGACAGTCCCATTCGGTAGATCAACCTGGCCTCAAACTCGTGATGATCCTTCTACTTCAGTCTCCAGAACGCTGGGAATGGTGTGAATCACCACACCAGGCTCAGTTTTGTAATTTTGTCTATAAGCAGGTTGACAGGGAGAACTAATGAGAAGCATGTGTGTGTGTTCATAGGGTGGTTCTTGGCTAGGCGGGGCAACCCTACCAACTGAGGATGTCCCCGGAGAGAGGGAGAGAGTCTCTCTGAGGTGGTGAGATGAGAGATGTCGGTAATAGGTAGGTACCCTCTGAGAGGCGGGTGGAACCTTTGGAACTGGGACTTGGATTCTGCCATGCCACTGGAGTAAGGGCTTCAGTAGGCTAAGTATCAGGAAATAGGAAGGGGCCTTTCCCACAGATGGTCACATCTGTCTGTATTTAATTCCCACATGGAAGACTCAGAGTGGCAATCACTATTATTAAGACCACTAAGGATAGGGCAAGCTGTGTGACCCTGCCTGTATGTGACCCTCTACACTCAGCATGGTTAGTACAGAAGCCACAGAACCCAGAGAAGGGGCGGGACTCTTCCACAGACCTCTTTGGGACATTAGCCTTGGAAAGCATCTAGGCCCACTTGAATATAAAAATGTGTTCAGTGACTGTAGTTTTACATCTGAAAATATGTATTACAGACTTCGTTTATGTCTATTTTTGTAAGCTTGTGGTTTATATACATATGTACTGCAGCTCTTTGTGCGGAGACAGTGGGTTAGATGTCCCTTAGACCCCTTCAGCTGCACAGGAACCAGAGTCCTCGAGAGGATGTATAGGGGTCCCAGCAGCAGCTGACACATGGCCAGCAGGTCAGTGTGATAGCCAGGCTGTGACAGCCAGACTAGGTGCTGTTAAATCCATCAGAGGTCAGGCAGGCAGTTTCTACCTCAGAGGTTTCCCAGCAGCCCTGGGGACCCCCTCAAGGAGACAGAGGAAAAGTATAGAAGTCTGGTACCTCAAGGTTTCAGAGCAGAGCTTACAGCAGGTTGGTGGGGATTCAGGACTGAACCCAGAGTAGAAGGCAGCAGGTAGCCACAGACCACAGATGGACAGACAGTAAGGTGCCACTCAGATTTTTTTTTTAGTCTTAAACATTGTTTAAAAAAATGTGTACATAAGTCAAACATCATACCTGAAATAAACCATACCCAAACACTGTGTAACTCAATGAACTTCTAAACAGTTACAGTAGTCATTCTGAATGGAAGATGTGGATTTTATACTTCCATCATCAAATGTGCTTTTATGTGCTTATCCATCATGAAAAATGAAAACTCCATGACGTAGTGAGGAATAAGAAAGCAGCTAGCGTTATATACTCTTTCAGTTGTGCTGCAGAGATACAGTGATAAAAAAATCAAACAGACACATGAGCAACAGAATAAGATTGGGGATTTGGATGTAAATCTTTGCATCTAGAGTCAACTGATTTTTTATAGAGTCCAAAAGTAAACATTGGAGAAAACATAGCATCTTTGACAGATGGTGTTGATCAAACTGGAAATCTGCACAGAAGAGAATGAAACTAGTATCTATCACCCTGAAAAAAAAACTACTCCAATGGGTCAGGGACCTCACTGGGAGAGGAGATACCCTGGATCTGATAGATGAGAAGGTAGGGAATGTCAAAGCTCAGGGAAACAGTTTCTGAGCAGGCTATAGCCATTAAGATCAACAACCGACAAATGAGACCATATGTAACTTAAAAGCTTGTACACAGCAAGAGAGGCTGCTATTTGGGTGGAATAGCGCCTACAGAATGGGAAATAAATATTTATGAGCTATACATCTGAGAAAGGGTTGATATCTGGACATAAAAAACCCCTAAAACCTAAACATCAGGAAAACAACTGGTATCATTATTCAAGTCTTATTTAGGCAGTCATATTAACCAAGATTTCATGGGTTCAACTCTTTGTCATATATAGAAGGCATCACTTACAGCAGCTCTCCTGGTCCTCTGGCTCTTACAATCTTTCTGGCTTTCTCCTTCAGTGTCCCCCAAGTCTCTGGTGTAGGTGTTATGTTAGAGATGTATTAATTGGAGTTTGGCATCCATGGTCTGTTGCTCTCTGCATTTCGGTAAACTATGATCTTTTGTAATGGTCTCTGTCTGATCCAGGATGAAACATGCCAACACCAATGATGGAAAACCTCATAGGGTCCTACCCCTCGATGAAGAACTAAGGCAATCAGTGGCTAGTGGAAGGGAGAGATGAATCTCCCTTTAGGTTATCCAATCCCAAATAGTCAGCCTTAAATACATATACATAAGAGGGACACAAATGGACTCCGTGGGATATATACATACATATGGAGGTTGAAGGGGGCGGGAAGGGTGGGAATTATGTGCATACTTATATATGTAATTCTCAAAATATTAAATTCAAGAGAGAAACAATCCAATTAAACACCAGGACAAGAAACTAAACAGAGAGTTCTGAAAAGGTGATATGCAAATAACTTGCGGATCACTTTTGAAAATGGTCAACATTCTAAGCCACCAGGGAAAGGCAAATCAAGACTACTTAGAGATTTTATCTTAGCCCATCAGAGTGGAGAAGATTTAGAAGGACAATGACGTTAAATGCTGGCACGGGCATGGGGAAGGGGACGCTTTTTTTCTGATGGTGGGAGTGGAAAATAGCACAGCCACCGTGGAAATGAGTGTAGAGGTTTCTCAAAAAGCTAGAAACCTGTCCATCATAATAAGATCCAGCTATCCTACTCCTGGGCATATATCCCAAAGACTGTATATCTTACTATGTAGATATAATCTACTACCTTACTTACTCATTCATCGTTTCTTTGTTTGTAACAGGCTAGGTGTCCATCAAGTGGTGAATAATTAACAAAATGTGCTACACTTACGCAATAAAATATTATTCCATTTTAAAGAAAAATGAAACAATAAAATCTGAAGAACTCTTGTGAGCTATGATGTTCCCATACACATGTAAGAAGCTGGGCAGTCAGTATGTACTTGTTGCCTCAGCTCTGTGGAGGTAGAGACAGGAGAGTCTCTGGGATCTGCTTGTCAGCAAGTTTAACCCACTCAGTGAGCCCAATATTTAGTAAAAGGCCCTGTCTCAAAAAAAAAGGTGGGAAGCAACTAAGGAAGACGCTTGATGTTGAACTCTGACCTCGACATACATGCACACACATGTACACACACATGCACATCCCTCCCATGCACCACACACACACACACACACTCACATATCACACACATGCATATACACAGGCACATGCACATACACATGATTTTCATGGTTCAACTCCATTAAGCCTCTAGAGGCTTCACCTGAATATATTAAGGCCTCCATGTGTGGACCATCTTTGTAATACAGTGATTTGTTTCTAAGCGATTAATCTAAAAAAAAAAGTGCCAGTAAGATGTTTTATCCCTCTTTACAATTTGCTCATCTTAGGAGCAGCAACTTAGAAAATAAAACAACAGCATTGGTAGGCCTACTCCACTTGCCAAGCAATCTAACTTTTGTACTGCTCAAAGTAAGCATGGTTGTCCTCATTTGGAAACCAGAAACTAAGGTTTCGAGAGGTAAAACACCCTGCAACACGGCTTGCTCTAGGAGTGTAAGGAGCCCATGGTAGTGACACTGTTCAGTTTAGGCTTTTCTAGCTTGTGAACTGTGGTGCCAGGGAACAGTGTGGGGCGAGCACTAAAATATGAACAACTATACCTGAATGCTTGACCATTGTGAGGGACGTTTAAGTGGATGCTACTATTTTGAGAAACATCTGATCAGATAAACTGTAGCAGGTTTCCAGACCTTAGCACAGCTGACTCCATGATAGAAGTACTATTCAGGCCATATAACTCAGCATGTGGATAGCGTGACCTGCCAAAATGAAAACAGATCTAATTCATCAAAGACCACAGTTCTGGGAAAGTCTTTAAATGTACTGATCTTGCTCTTTGGCTTCTGGCTAACTGTTCTAGCTAAGTGAAATATGTCAATGTAGACTATCTTTTGTTCTTAAAAACTCAACATGAGCAGGGTGGTGGTGGTGCACGCCTTTCATCCCAGCACTTGGGAAGCAGAAGCAGGTGAATCTCTGTGAGTTCGAGGCCAACCTGGTCTGTTTCATAAGGAAACTCAGTCTCAAAAAAAACAACCCCCCAAACAAAACAAAACAAAACAAAACCAAAAGCTCAATGTGAGAAAGGCTAGGGCTATGCTGGGATCTAGAATACCTAGTGTAACTGCCGGCTGGCTAATAAAGACTTTCTATTGACTTAACCCATGCTAATCTCATTACTATTCAGATACCCAGGTGTGTCAACCAACAGTTGGTTCTCGCTTTAAGGAAGAAAAGAAACCAAAGACAACCTCCAGTAATACCAGATGTACCCTTACAGCATTTTGCCAACATCCACACTCTACGCTGGTTTCAAGACAGAGTCTCATTATGTAGCCCCAGCTGTCCTGGAACTCACTATGCTGGCCTCAAAAATCACATAGAACTACCTGCCTCGGCCTCTTCCTCTCAAACGCTGGGATTAAAGGTGTGCTCCGCTACACCTGGCTGCTTCACACTTTTAAAACATTTTTTTGGTTGTTTTGTTAATTATATCTAAATCATGGATCTCACATGAAACCCATTTGAAAATTATATTTTATTTACTTTCCCATACATTTTGATCATATTATTTTCCCTCCCTCAAGTTCTCCCAGATCTTACCCATCAACTTCATGCTCACTGTATTTCACTTTCTCTCTCTCTCAAAAAACTCCCTCTCCCTCTCTCCCAGGGAAAACAAAACAAAACCCTCCAAATTTTTAAAAATAAAAAAATTAAAAAGAAAAGAGATATGAAAATCAATAAGCCAAAAAATTAAAACCTAAACAACACAATAAAACCAAAAGTGTACAAAAAACAAGGAGTCCATTTTGCATTGGCCAATTGCTCTAAGGCAGGACTGGGGGGGCCTCTGATTTCCTACCTCCCAGCATCTATCATTGCAAATAGCATTCTGGTTGTGGACAGGGAGGCTTTGTGTTCACTTCCCCCTCTCAGTGCTGGGATTTTTTTTTCTGCTTTGAACCTGTGTGGTCGTGTGTGTACTGTTCTACTCTGTGAGTCCCAGGTTTTGTAAGCAGGGTACAGAAACTAAATAAAAAGTTCTCAAAAGATGAAACACAAACAATGGAGAAACACTTAAAGAAGTGATTGATATCCTTAGCTATCATGGAAATGCAAATTAAGTTTGATATTTTGTCTTATCCCAGACAATGTGGCCAAGATCAAAGAAAGAAATGAAAGGGCAGGCTGATGATGCCGGGAGAGGGAAGCTCACCTATTCGTTGCTGGTGGGAGTGCAAACAAGTACAGCGACCATGGAAACCAGCGTGGAAGTTCCTCAAAAAGTTGAAAATGGATCTCCTACAAGATGCAGCCATGTCGCTCTTGAGTGTATACCCAAAGGACTCCATGTCCTACTGTAGTGGTACCCTGTAACATTAAGGGGCCTGCCATTCTGTAACGTGAGGGCTGGCTTGTTGGGGTTAATGCCCTGCCCAGTACCCCACAGCCGGCAAGCCCCAAAGAAAATCACACAGAGATCTC
>LOJH01027367.1:0-12328 GCA_001685095.1 Ellobius talpinus
CCTCTGCCTCCCAAGTGCTGGGATTAAAGGTGTGCGCCACCACCACCCGGCTAACAAATGATTTTTAAAAGCAGTTTTGGTCATTGTCCATGAGTTCTCTCAGAAGGTGCTAAACACAGCGGCAGATCTTGATTTTCCTTCTGCTTCTATGTCCATTTCTCTGGTGTTTGGTTTCGTTTTTCTTGAGTACTGCACCATTTTTCCATATAGCGGTATTGTGAAGTCCGAGTTTGTGGAGCTTAGGGGACCAGAGAAGGACTGTAGACACGCTTCACGTGGAAACCAAACTGCAGGGTCTCTGCGATCTGAACATGAAAAGTGATGGATTGGTTAATCAGAAATCCAAAGGACCTTCAAGAGGAGGTACAGAAAAGCAGAGACAGAGAAAATTGGAAATGTCATAAGGACATTTGCCACGACCCATTGCCATTTAGACAGTGTCAGGGTTCAGTCAGAATACCAGGCTCCTAAGGAAGACGGATTGCTCAGCAATGTTTGATCTTGACTAGTCCGTGGTGGGGCTTCTACTCAGGCAGGGGGTGTTAGGGCAAACATGAGCTGGCAGCAACAACCAGGTGAGTGGCAGAACATTGTTAAAAGGGAAGGGCCAGTGACATTATTCTTATCAGCACCCAAATGGAGACAACTCCAGTGCTTATTAACTAACGAGCAGATAAATTATAGCATAGCCGCACGGCAGAATGCCACCCAGCCATGAAAAACTCCTGATGTTGAGATGTGAATGACCTAAACACGCCTAAAGACGCCGGTCACAAAATACCACAAAGCAATCGTACTGTGCTCCTGGTATGGAGCCTCATAAAGGGCAGGTGGGTGATGCTGAAGAGAACTGGCACCTGTCAAGGGGCCGCAGGGGTGCTGAGAGACGGTGTGTGTGGATGGGACTGTGCGGTCAGGGGAGAGGTGATGAGGGGTTCTGAAGGATCCAGGGGTGTCTGCACACCCCTGTGTGATTACACTAGAAGTCTCTGAATTGTGTGTTTTAAAAGGTAAATCCAATGAACCTTTAACAGGATGTGGGGAGAAAAGCCGTGGCCAGTGGGGAGACAAAATTGACGATTACGCTAGCAAGACACTCCGATCACAAGCTGGGAAACCCAGTGCCTTCAGATTTATGTGTTGTCGTTGTTGTTGTTGTCTGAAATCATCTTTGTGTCTGTGTGTGGAGAGGCTCATGTGCATTCAGTGCCCTCAGAGGCCAGAAGAGAACATGGGGTTCCCTGGAGCTGCAGTTGCAGACGAAGTTGACCTTTCCTACTTGGGTGCTGGGAACCCAGCTTGGTCCTCACGCTCAGTCCTCCGAGTCATCTCCAGGCCCACACAGAGTGCCTTAAATCCCGAGTTCTCATCCCTAAGATTCTGCTGCATGCGCTGTGACGGCCAGGTGGGCGCCCAGGCCTTTGCTGGGCATTTCATGTTTGCTTTTATGACTTGCTGATTCGGGCAGAGCTGACTGTGAAGGTGGCTAGCTGTGCAGTTCACTGTCTCGCTCCCCATGCACGTGTGCTTCAAAGCCCTCTCTGATCTGCATTCTCCTCTGACCTGTATGTAGGCGCATCAGGGAACATGGATGCTGGGAAGGACTTGGGCTCTGGACCCTGAAGGTTATGTCCCAGTCTTAGCCCAAATCTGTTTTCTTCTGTAACTATTAGTAGGTAAAAATTAGTAAGGAATTTTAGTAAGAGCTGGGTCTCTTAGTCCCTCCTCTTCAAGATTCCCTGTCCCGTCTTCCTTCTTGGCATCTTCAGAGACATGCCAAGCTCCCACACAGAGAACTTATGTAACTTTTGGGGTTTTATATCTTTTCAAAAAGACAAACCCTGGTCATTGAGATGACTCAGGTGGGAAAGGCTCCTGCTGCCCATTCTGAAGACCCAAGTTCAATCCCTGGGACCCATGAAGTGAAAAAAGGGGGTGACTCCTACAAATCGTTATTTGACCTCCACATATGCTCGTCCCCCCCCCTCCATTAAATAAATTGAATGCAATAAACACTGAAAAGCATCTCTGGCTTCTCTTAGGATTGTTACTGGAGAACACCCAGGAGCCCCACGCCCGTTTGTCTGGAGCTGGACATTAGCCTCATTTCTGCAATCTGACGACGCAGTCATGTAGTGAAGTCCAGGTTACAGAAAGGGGTGCCTTGCCTTGTCTTGGTCCAAGGTTTGCCCGTGGGACCAGTGTATCACTTTCCTGCCCTTCTTGAGTCCTGTTTATTATTCCTGTTTTGATCCCAAGGGACCGGAAAACCCAGAGTACAGCACTTCATTTGTTCAAACCAATTGCTCGGGTGGAAAACAAGGTCGCAGGCTCAGTGCCACAGTTAAGCCTGTCCTGTCTCGCTCGTTGATAGGGGTTTGAGCAGACACTGACTTATGAAAGTTAAGGGGTGAGGAGGCTGTCGGGGAGGAAGGAAAGTAGAAGAGGAGTTTGTTACAGCACCAAAGGTTAGGGATGACTCACCGGCTCAGGGTGGGAAACTAAGTAATAAAATAAGTGTGTAATTGTGGGCTGCCAGGCAGACAGTGGGCTAATACCAGAGTGACAGTTGAATGCGGTGGGGAGACTGAGCAACAGGGAAGAGTGGGCGAGATGGAAAAATAAAGAAAGAAAGAATAAAAGCCAACACAGAGGGGGAGCACTCAGGAGGCTGTCACTTTGTCTTAGGAGAAATTAAGCAGCTAGACAAATTGCCAGTGTACTTTGTTTGGGAAACATGATCAGACAGTCTGGGAGCAGAGCTCTAGAGAAGGGGATCATGGCTGGAGGGGCCCATGAGTGGCTTGCACTGATGTGGCCTGGGAATAGTGGGGACTTGGTAAAGTTTGCAGGTGTTGTTGGGGTGCGGGGCTGAGGCGATGCTTGGAGTGTGTGCCTGGGTCTCCTTGATTCCCCTGTTCAGAAAGAGAACACACGGTCCCTGGGATCTTAGATCTCTGTTTCAGGCAGGGAAACTGAGGCAAACCGCTTGCTCCATTTCATACACATGATGTGATTCTAGCTTCCGACACCCTGCTGGCTTCCTCCTCGGCATGCTTCCAAGCCACTGAGGTGGTTCACGCACCTGACCCCAGGCTTCATTTCCAGGGAGGGTTTCATGGCGCTCTTCTTGAAAGGGGCATTGTGCCTCCACATTTGGTGACTTTCTTTCCTCTTCTTTAGGAAGGGCTCCTTTGGGCTGTCACTCACTGCCAAGCAAAGTCCGTGTTTCCACGTGTTCCAAGAATGAAGGGAGCTTAGATGCTGGCAAAGGCACAGTTCAGATGAACGCCAATTTCACACGGCAGCTCACCTCTGGGGTCATGGATGGAGAGACACATAGAGGAAGGTCTTCCTTCCCCAGGCCTGCTATGAATCCTGTGCTCTCATGGGTCCTCCTTGGCCACAGTGATGTACTCAGGGCGGTGAGGACATTTTTGTTCTGGAAGGGTCTGTCCATGCCTTAGAGGTTCTGACCAAATGAAAAAAGGGATGTTCCCTTGGAAATTAACAAGCGTGGTGGGGGGTAGCACAGTGGAAGATGGCCTCTGTGCTTGTCTGTCTGACCTGCCAGAAACAAGGGCTTGGAGGGCCAGCAGGCCCAGCAGCTTTCTGGCAAGTCCCTGAGGGAAGAAACACCTGACAAAACAAAGGAAGTTTCTAGTGTACTGTCCAGGCCTAGCTAATGTTTCATGAAGACAAAAGGAGGTATAATTTGTTTTCAGAGAGTAATTTTATTATCTCTTAATGCAAAAAAAGGTAAGATAAATTCCCTATTATTTTATAATAACCATATCAATTTTATAATGCCACACTATTGTAATAACCACTTCATAGCAAGTGATGAATGTATAATTGCCTTTCTTACCTATTATCATATTGTAATTTACCATCACAATTGTGGTGTTTTTTTTTTTCTTTCTTCGTTTTGGTACTTTTAATATTGAAAATCTTTTTCTAAAGTGGCTCCTTCAGGCTCCCATTGTATAGCTCTGCCACAAGCCCATGGTGCTGCTACCACCTCTCTTTTCAGATGGTAAATTACCCTGAAACGTTTAATGAATAAATGAATAAATTAATTAATAATGACCAGAGAAGGCACTCAGCTGGCACCCGGTGAATGGTGACTTAGAAGGCTTATGAAAGATGAAGTTAAGCAGCCCCCACCCCAGCACACTCCTTCCTGACTGGAGTCTTCTGGCATGATTGGCCAGTGAGTGGGGCCAAGCAAGAAATTATAACTTAATCTCAAGTATATAAATAAATTGTAAGATGAACTGCAGGCCAGCCTTAGGTGCAGGTGTTAGGAGTGACCAGTGGGGGCGCTGTTCTCAAGCAGGCTAGAGTTGGGATGACTACATAGCCGGTGCCATCTTGGAGGCAGCAACTCCCAAAAGGTTCAAACGTGCAGCAATTTCAGGGGGGCTCTCAAAGGCTGGGGACGGCCTTTCTACAGCCAGTCCACTCTCTGCAGGGGTCTGTGGGTCGAACTACCCACAGGGCCTTCGTTGTTCCCATAACAACCCCAGAATCACCAGCAGGTGGTAGGGACTGGGCCTGGGAGTTGGTGCTGTTGTTAAACCAGGCAAATGGAGAAGACGCTAAAGTCTAGGAAGCTAGATGGCTTAGCGGGTAAAGGTGCTTGCCGCCAAACTGGACAACCTGAGACTGATCCATGGGACCCACATGGTAGAAAAAAACTGACTCCCTCAAGTTGTCCTCTGACCTCCACATGTACATCACACACACATGCACAAACACACACAAAGTGTAAGTTTTTAAAGCAGTGGCTGGAGAGACAGCGCAGGAGTTCATGCGATGTTGCTGTTGCAGAGGACTGGAGTTCCATTCTTAGCGCGCTCACAAAGGCTCACAGCGCTTGCAACTCTAGTTCCCCTGAAGGCACTCTTATTCATGTGGACAAACCCACATCCACACACGCATATACACGTGATTAAAAATAAAGGTAAATTTTTTTTAAAAAATAAACTAAGGTATACAAAGAAGCTAACAAGCAGAAACGAGCGGGCAGGAAAACAGCGAGGGCTGCATGTTGGAGGACTGGGAAATGGCAAAAGGGCAGAAACCAGGAAGGGTGAGCCAGGCACAGGGAAGGGCAGCATAAACGGCCTGAGAGGGCACAAGGCTGGCTCAAGGATGTGGCCAACCTGTAAAGGGAAGG
Source organism: Ellobius talpinus (assembly GCA_001685095.1). Classification (NCBI taxonomy): domain Eukaryota; kingdom Metazoa; phylum Chordata; class Mammalia; order Rodentia; family Cricetidae; genus Ellobius; species Ellobius talpinus. Next base: position 5,183 of record LOJH01027367.1, read on the forward strand.
TTGATTTTCAAGCTCTGTGCTCTCTGTAGATCCCAAGGGAAGGCCGCTATCCGATAAAGGGGAAACGTGTCTCCAAACTGTACTGACAGCCAGGATCCGTTTGGCCAGTCTCCGAGCTTGCTTTCCAATGGTTATCTCAACCTGAGGACACTGTATCCCAGGGCCTGGCTACACGACCTCAGAATGAGTCAGTAAGTGGCCAGGATACTATGGGATGTGGGATGGAGTGAAGTCAACGTCTGTGGCCAGCCTGGCTACACCGTGACCCTGTGGTCTCCATGTTCATGCCCTGGCAGCCTCAACTCCTTGAACAAAGTCAGATTTCAACTCCAACTTACTTTTTTTTTTCCCTTAAGGAACAACACGTGTCACATAAAACTTTCTTTGACAAGCCCATAACTAGAATAATTAGATACATAACGAACAATGAGGAACGAAGCGATTCTAAGTATATTCTGAGCACAGCGTCCCCACCACCCGCTCCCTGCAAATGTCACTTGTGGAACACGCGTCTGTTTGTCATGAAGCACAAAACTTTTCCCTCTGTTCTTTTCACAGTCGTTGGGAGCGTCCTCCATCTCTGTTCTCAACCGTGGGTAAGTCACTCCCAAATTAAAGTGCTCCAAACCTTTATTTTTCAAAGCCCAAACGGCGCCCATCAAAGCTGCACTCAGAACATAGCTTTTTAGTTTCTACCGAGCGCATTCATCTGCAAATGTCAGCTAGGCTCTCATTTAAATAATGTGACAGATCGGAAAAGCTGCCAGAGGAAGATGGCTCCCGGTTGTTAAAAGTACATCAAAGACAGTCCAAGAAATTTCCCCCTCCCCATAAAGAATTTATCATTAATAATTCACAGGTGGTGCTTGAGACGGGGTCTCCCATGAAGGAACTGCAGCACCTGCTCTCTCCCTTTCTCTCTCTGTTTCTAAGTGGGGACTGTGAGGACCACACACAGGGTGCCTGCCTGAGACTTTCACCCCAAGTGTGTATGTGTGTGGGGGAACAGCTCTAAGTATATGGGGTTATTATGTGTCAATCAAACCTAAAATAAAGAACTTTTAAAAAAAACCCAATCTCAGGAATATGAGATCCTAAATGGACTCAAGAAACACATTAAGTGGAACATTAAAATAAAGATTTTTTTAAGGCTGGGTATAGTGGTACACGCCTTTAATTCTGGCACTCCGGAGGCAGAGACGTGGAACCCTTGTGAGTTTGAGGTCAGGCTGGTCTGCATAGTGAACTCCACGCTAGTCAGAGTTACACAGTGAGCCTGTGCCTAGAACCGAACCACACCAGACTAGACCAAACTAAAACAAGACAAAACCAACCAACCAAACAAGCGAAAAATCCCCCACCCCCACAAGATCAAAGGAAACCATGAAAAAGGGAAGATTTGAAGCTTGCTTCTGCCATTCTGCTGGGGGGGGCACTGAAATGGCCTCCCAGTCGATGGATCAATCTTAAAAAGCATATGCTTATAAAAATGTTTTGGACCAAACACCTCATCTTTTCATTTGCCTCTGTGGAGGAAATCCAGTCTCCCTTGCTTTGCAGCTGGGTGTGTATGTGTTTGTGCATACTGTTTGTATGTAATTGTGCATGCATGTGTACATACGTGTGTGTGTGTGTGTGTGTGTGTGTGTGTGTATGGATATGTGGAGGCCAGAGTTGGTGTCTTCTGCTGCTGCTTTCCACCTTAGTTGCTGGGACAGTCTCTCTCAGATAATCCTGGAGTTTATGAACTGGGCTAGACTGGCTGACCATTGAGCCCCAAGGGTCCCCTTCTCCCCTTCTCCTGTGTTAAGAATACAGGTGTTCACTGCTGTGTCCGGCTCTTGTGTGAAGGCTGGGGACTGAAGTCAGGTTCTTGTGCTTCTGTGACAAGCACTTTATCGACTGAGCCATTTTGCTGATCCCTTCATCCCATATCTAAAAGGGATTTCAGATTCCCTGTGAGTTGGAGGGAGGGCCACAGATCTATGAGCTGGGGGGTGGGGCCTCCCAGAATAGAAGTTGGGCTCCCGTCCTGCACCCTGGCTTTGTGAGCACGGACAGGACAAAGGGTTTAGAATGTGGCCCTCTTGCCCCAAGGCTTCTTTGGACCAGGCGTGTTTTCTGTGGAAAATAAGACAGCCTATAACCTGAAGGAGAAGAGAAGCACTAACCAGATCAGGCATGGGTGGCACCACACAGGTACCCTGAGCCCTGAGTCCTCCTTGCTGTTTGGAACACGTGATAACCGAGAAGACAAACACGCCGTCTTTGCTGCAGCTGCAGCTGCAGCTGCTTTTCTGCTTTTCACGTACAGTGTTAGTTTCTCTCTTCCTTCGTTGTTGATCTTGTGTGGCTGCCTCCTCAAAGCTTCGGGGAATGGGCACGTGTTAGGAATGTTTTCCCATCAGGCTCTGGTTGTTTCCCAGACAAACAGGGAGTGTGTTTATCCGTGTGAACAGTCTGAAGTCTCCAGCTGCGAGCACAGCAGTCCTGGGGGCTTGATTTTCTCTGTATCCAACTGGGAAACATTTCTGACTTCTAAGGCTCAAGCCCCAGCATTGACCCAGTTTTGGTGGCCAGATCTCCAGCCTGGGTCGTGTGTCCCTCAGCTTGGGCCACGCAAATTCTGCCTCTGTCAGGAGAGGAGCTGACGGTGCATTTGATTTATGGAGTTTTAGATGTTCTTTCCAGCGTGGATCAGAAAATATATTTTTGTTCTTAGCAGCAGGTCCCAGGCAAGCGGGGAACAGTGCTTGGTTACGAGGGAGTTCGGGGAAGGGGTACATTTGGTTCCCAAGCAATTATCATCTTCCAACAGAGCTAACTGCACCCCAAAGTAGATTCATTTTCTCGCTGAAGAATAAAAGTGTTGGATTGGGTTTTTTTTTTTGTGGTAGCTATGCAATTAGTTCTTCTTGCCCATGTTCTACCTGGCACTGGGGTGGCTTCCTGGGGAGTGTGTTTGCTACAGTTCCCAGTGGCAGCTGATTCTCATCTTTGATGTCAACTTTCAGGAACTAGATTCACTTACTCCATACCTGTAAAGTCAAGGGAGACCTCCATCATATGCTGGAGGATCAGGAGAGCTGCCTGGGGGGAGTCCAGAGGGGCCACTGTCTGTCTGCTGAGACCATCTGTAGTCTTGGCTAGGCAGCCAGCCTCTTAAAAGACCTTCTGGGGCTACATTGCATGGCTCTCGTGTAAATCCTGACTGTGTGCAACTAGAAGCATCCCAAGCAATACGAGGTTTATACAGAGTCTGCAAGGGAAGCCACGTGGAAACCAAGGCTCAGAATAATTGGGAATGAGGAAATTTTAGGTAAAAATCCACTTCCCTTTGTGTGGAACAGGCAAACAGAAGGCGAGAATAAGGCGAGGATGAGCTTATTAGCACAGACTTGAACTTTTCGTTTTGTTCTTTTTCAGTCTCCTGGTTATCGAAACTGCGTGCCTGGTGGCAGACAGGAAGGGTCCTTCAGTGGCCCTTGCACACCAAATGAAAGACGCTCCCCTAGCTGACGGTGGTGGCTCATACCTGGAGTCCCACTGCTTGGGAAACTGAAGCAGGAGAGCTACAAAGTTGAGGCTAGCCTGGCCTGTAAAATGAGATCTTATCTCATAAAACAGGTGGGGGAGGCAGGAAGGCATACTTCTCCCAAGCTTCCAACAGCATGGTGACCCACTGCCCTAAGCAGGTGAGAGGGAAGTGGCGTTAGAAATTGGGACAGTGACAAAGGGACAAGCTTCCACAAATGGCAATGACCTCGGAGTTTGTAGCTCTTCTCAATACTTCATGGTACTGTTAGGCAGAATGGGGCATGGGCAGGCTTCTGAGGGAGCTAAAGATCTGGGGGAGACCGCCCTAGGTCTCAGGGTCCTCGTCCCTGCAGACTGCGTAGACCCCATCTTAACTGGGTGATCCCCGTCCCTGCAGACTGTGTAGACCCCATCTTAACTGGGTGATCCTCGTCCCTGCAGACTGCGTAGACCTCATCTTAACTGGGTGATCCTCGTCCCTGCAGACTGCGTAGACCCCATCTTAACTGGGCTGCTTTAGCTGTAAGCAGAAAGGGTAGGATCAAGGGTTCAAGGCAAGGAGTTTAGTGACCTCAAAATGAAACCCTCTGCCTATTTTTCCTTGAGTTGAAAAAGAGTCCTCTGGATCCAAGTGGCCGTATTAGCCAACTGTCAGCACCATATAGAGGTGACATTGAGCTCTGGAGAGCCAAGTTGTTCATGGGCTGGGGTAACATGGGATGTTGAGTTCCAGAGCCTCACCATCTGACATGGCAGGGTGCTGCCATCTACCCTGTCATCCAGCCTGATGGAGCAATCACCAGGAAATTTACAGGGCTGGGTGTGGAGCACACCCTGTAATCCCTGCACCCGGGTGTCAGAGGCAGGTGGACTGTGGGTTCCGGACAGGCTTGGGCTATAGAGTAGTTCTTGCTTTTCAAAATCATTCAGAACTGGGGTCAGGTGGCCTGTGCTTATTGGGCATATAAGAAGCCACGGACTTGACCCCTGAGCACCACAGAATCAAAGCCAGGGTTTGGGGAGTCTGCTTTGCCATGGGTCAGCAATGCCTGCAATGGCAAGATCTCATCCCAGAAGGCTCTAACAGCTGAATATTTGCACACCTCTAATGCATCTTCTGGGTCCACCTTTGTCGCAAAATTCATACCTAATTCCTGAGTCCCAAGTAAGTTGCCTTAATCTTATATTTTATTTATTTTTTATTTCTTTGTTCTAGAATGCATGCATGTTGAGTTGGTGTGGCTTCATAGATTAGGACATTTGCGGCCCAGGCTGGTTGCCTAAGGTTAATCCCCAGGCCCCACAGGATGGAAAGAGAGCAGGCTCCTTCTGAACCCCAGACAGGCACAGGCATAAGTACAGGCACACGTAATAAAAGCCAGACAGACGAGCCAGGGCACTCTTGGGGAAAGTTGTGGCATAACACAGCCCTTTAAAATCAGGGTATCTCAGCTAGAGACCACAGTCTCAAGATATCCCAGGCCAGACATTAGAGATTGGAGACCCTTCTGTACCCCGAATTAGGCTTTGGATCCTTCTCATCATACTGCCCCCAACTTTATTCAAAATCTGCTAAAAGGGGGGCTGACTGGACTACAAGGACTTTCTTTTTTTCCTGAGACAGGGCTGCTTTAACAGCCCTAGCTGTCCTGGAAGTCACTCTGTAGATCAGGCTGACTCGAACTCACAGAGATCCACCTGCCTCTGCTTCCCAAGTGCTGGCCCTTTTTTTTTNGTTGAGATGAAATTCAAAACAGAGGGGGCCAAGGAAATGTGATCTTTTCCATTCAGCATTCATTCACCGGCAAATGCGCCCCCACCCCCACTCCCCAGGCTACAGAGAGAACGTCTAAATATTTGTCCCCGACAAACATAGTTGAGGTGGATGACCTGAATTGCCCTGGTGACGATTCTAGGCTGCAGTGTTTTCTGCTGTCCGGAACTTCCACAGAGAGGCCAGCCAGGTGCCCCTCCAGTAGCCCCTAGGCAGTAGAGATCTAAAGGAGAAGATGCCTTTGGCTCTCTTGTGTGGGATCCACACTGTTTCTTGCTTTCTTCTAGAGAAACATAGTCACCCATAGTTTTGCCAGTAGGAGTCCCTATGAGCTCAGATCTCTGGACAGAGTAACCTCTCGGCAGTCACCTTACCTTGCTATCCCTGCTATCCATGGCTAAGGTGACCTGGGAAGTTGTGGTCTGAGAGTGACAGGTGCAGCTTGGGGAGGTGGAGGACAGGGCTTGGACCCCGGCTATGAACAGATGTCCTGGATGTGAAATTTCTTCACACACTAAGATCTAGAGTGAAAGTCTGAGGGTTACACTAGGGGAGTCAGGTTCTATAGGTGAAGGGGACTCTTAAGGACATCTTTCTGGGTCTTTACTCTACTCTGGAGGAGGTTTGGTGGAATAACCCAGCCCTGGGGGCACCATCTCAAATCCACAGCCCTGGGCTGGAGAGATGGCTCAGTGGTTAAGAGCACTGGCTGCTCTTCCAGAGGTCCTGAGTTCAATTCCCAGCAACCACATGGTGGCTCTTGTACAACCATCTGTAATGAGATCTGGCACCCTCCTCTGGCGTGTAGGCATACATGGAGGCAGAATTTTGTATACATAATAAAGATGCATTAATCCTTTAAAAAATTCCACAGCCCTGACTCCTGTTGCTTCTAAAGACCAAGGCTGGGCTGTAGGGTAAGATGCTATTTCACTGACCCCCAGGCAGCCAAAGCTCAGCAAGGCAAGTCCCAATCATGCATCAGGTTTCTCCACCGGGAGACCCCACCAAGTCCAGGGTATTTCTCTTGCTGATTTGCCTGGCACATAGCCACTGTGCGTGGCCACCACCCATCTATCTATCTATCATGACTGTTGCATTTTGGAGAGACCTGGCCAGGATCTTATGTCATTCTGTCTGATCTTGAACTTACTATGCAGCCAAGGATGACCTTGAAGGTCTAACCCTCCTGCATCTACCTCCCAAATGCTGGGATCACAGATGTGTACCATCTGTCTAATTAATGGGGTGCTGGGGATTGAACTCAGGGCTTTGTGTATTCTAGGCAAGCACTCTACCAGCAGAGCCACAACCATGGTCCTCATACTGCTTCCTGACTGCTCCATTCTGTATGGGCTTTCTGAGACCCACTTCCCGAGTCCTGAAGACAGCCTGTCTGGAGTAACAATCGGATGGCTGCATTGCCCAGCACTTTTCAGGCAACCACTTCTTTTCTACCTGCCCAGAAGGCCAGGGGCACCAGGGGCACCAGGAGGGCCAGACTCTGGTTTGGAGGTTCGGGTTACTTGGGTTTAAATGACACCTTAAATGTACGGGGCAGCTGTATCTGCCTATCTCATGGCTTCTGGGGGCAGGGAAGGCACTTGTGACCTCAGAACCCATAGCTACCATCTGTGTCATCACTATTGATCTTAGTCTGGATGCAAATACGGCCATTGACGTTCCCACGGGATGTGAGCTGTGGACGTGGAGATGGGCCAAATTTACTATCCTCCTGCCTCTGCCTCCTGGGTACTAGATTACACCATACCTGGCAGCAGGGGTTTGTTCTCTCTCTCTCTCTCTCTCTCTCTCTCTCTCTCTCTCTCTCTCTC
>LOJH01027368.1:0-12203 GCA_001685095.1 Ellobius talpinus
AGAGGGAGAGAGGGAGAGGGAGAGGGAGGGAGGGAGAGAAAGAGAGAGAGAGAGAAAGAGAGAGAGATACAAAGGTGTGTAGCACACTAACTTGGAAGGCAGAGGGAAAAAGTTGGGGAATTTGAGGCCAGCATGGGCTACTTAGCAAGAACTTTGCTCAAAACTAAACAAAAGTAAAAAGCAAGCAAGCAAACAAACAAGCAAAACCAAAGGAATTGTTGTGAGAAAAGCAATAAAAACAAACTTTATTCACAGAAAAACCTCCTCCGAACTCAGTGAGATGATATGGTTGCCTTTGAATACATTTGTCCATTTTGAGTCCATTCTGATGCTCTATCTCTTTAAACAGTCAACCTTCTTTTGGGCACTTTTGTGAGACAGTCTTATTCTGTAGCCTATAGCCTGCTATCAGGCAATCCTCTTGCCTTTGCCTCCTGAGAGCTAAGATTACATGGATGAGCCATGTGCCTGGTCCAAGAGTCAAGCTTAACGATACACTCTGCTTTCTGTAAAGGCAACAGCTGGACCTGGAGTGTTTGCTCAGTGGTTAAGAGCACCTGCCACTCTTACAAAGACTGGAATTCTAGAACCCATGTTTGGGTGTCTTACAATTACCTGCAACTATAATTCTAGGGGGTCTGACACCCTCTTCTGCCCTGCATGGGTACACATGCTGAGACACACATTCAGACACATAAACTAAAACAAAACAAAACATTTTTTTCTATTTCTTTGTTTTTTATTGAGACAGCTCTGGCTGTGCTATGTAGATCAGGCTGACCTTGAACTCACAGAAATCCACCTAGCTCTGCCTCCCAAGTGCTGGGATTAATGGTGTGAACCACCACATCTGGTCATATTTTTTTTAAGAAAAAGAAAAGATGACTGCCATTATCCACTAAGAAAAATGGCCATTGTGTTGGCAGATGCCTTGAATCCCAGCACTGGGGAAGCCGAGGCAGGAGGACTGCTGTAAATTTGAGGCTAGATCGTCTACATAGCAAGTTCCAGGACTGCCAGGACTACAAAGAGAGACCCTGTCTCAAACAAACAAAGATGGAAAGAAAGAAAATGACCACCAGGCTGTAGCTGTTTATGGAACTTGTTAGTGCAAAAGTCTGACCCCTCCCTCTCTCCCTAGGACAAATACATTGTAGGGCTAGGTAGGCATCCTCATCTTCTCCTTTCTCCTCCCCTCCCTCACTCCCTTTTTCCTCCCTCGTCTCCCCACCATCATGACCAATTGGCTATAGACCTTCATGTAATTCTTTATGTAAGGCACGAGGAAAAAAAATCACCCCCAAATCCCAAAATAAATGATGTAGATGCTTTCAGTTTTCCTCATTCTGTTTTCAAGATTGCTATTTCTGAGGCTGTTTTGTTATCAGTGAAGAGATTTATTTTTTTAAAAAAAACCATTTTTTTGGATTAATCTTTTTTTAAAAAAAAGATATAAAAACATCTTTGGATTAATCTTGTCTATTCAAACTGTCTAGAGAAGAATCCAAGTCAATATTTATATTCAGTTCTTATCCATTCTCGCTCTCGCTGAAACAGGTTTTCTCTGTGTAGCCCTGGCTGTACTGGAACTTTCATTTTGACCAAGCTGGCCTTGAACTCACAGAACTCTGCCTGCCTCTGCCTCCCAGGTGCTGGGATTAAAGGCTGCCTGGCCCTATCAGTTATTATTCTGAAGGTTAATACATTCAGTCTTTCTAAAGCCTCGATTTGCAACCTGCACAGCCTTTTCTTCACAGCAGGATTCTGTTCATTGCAGAGCCCCTTAGACCTCTTGTGTCCACCCAGAGCTCCGTCAGCGCAGCCTCACAGTGCGCATAAATCACTGCAGTCGTCTGACAAGCAAGGACGTGCACCTGTGTCCCAGCTTGCGGACCGAGCTTCGGAGCTGAGCGGGTCAGGCTGTTCACCCTGTCGACTGTTTCCGTTCTCTCCGGGTGTGTTGAAATATTGCCCTTGAAACTGCAAAGGAATAAAAAAAATCTGTAAAATAAACAGCTCCCATGTGTCCTATTTCAGATCCGTGTTAGTATGTGCCTCTGGGACCAGTCCAGGGTTCATCTGGAGCAGGTTCCCCTGTGTGGTTCAGGCAAGCTGGAGATGCAGAAGGGCCTCATCTCTCACTGGGCCAACCAGGCTACACCACAAGGAGTTAACGTTTTCTCTCCCCCACACAGGGAAGTGGTACTCCAGCAAGCTATGCTCCAGTTGCTTCTCTACAACTGGCTGGGGGATCTGTAGGTAGATGTAATGATCTCATAGTTTTTTTCCACAGCTATCATGGGAGAGTTATTGGTAGTTCTTAGAATCCAAATTTTCCAGATCCTGGCAATCACCATGATTTGGGTTGAATTAAACTTTTAAGCCATTTTGTTCCTTAGATCCTTGAGGCCACTGCACAGTACCAAGCTTCTAACCTTCATCTGTTCTGCAAAGCCACATGGTAGGCAATCCTTGCAAAAAGGTCTTTTCCAGACTTAGCTAAACTCTGCTGGTGTACACGGATTAGCAAATTTGATCGCAGCATTCCAGTGAGGGAGTGGCTTTTAATAAGCCTCTGCATTTGACTGTAGCCACACTATTCTTTACAATAGAGCCAATGTCAGATTTAGAGGGATATCAAAGTTACTCCTAAAAATTTACTCTGCAGAGAAACCCTGTCTTGAAAAAAAAAAACCAAAACAAAACAAAAAAATTACTCTGAATGAAATTATAATTCATTTGTCACATACTTTTCAAAAACTCTTCTCATAAAGAAACTTTCAGAATTATAGTTACAGAAGTTATCTCTACTAACATTGGATGCTAACATTATTACTTAAAGAGCTGTTTTATTTACATTCCAGATGAGACAGGAAATACTGTCTTCATGCAGGAAGTGAGAAAGACGATGAACGAGTATTTCTGGAGGCCCTCCTCTCACTTTCTGTCCTTCCTTACCTCGACAGTGTATTTCCTATTATTCTGCCCACTGGCATGAGGTGGGACCCCTTTTCTGTACTTGGGATAATCCAGTTTCCCAGGAAATTATTTGAGAATCCTCCTACTTCAAAGAGAATTTACTTAGCTCTTGTATATAGTGCTCTAAGGACTCTATCCACAACACTAGCAAAAGGGATACACATTTCAAATGTCCCTATAGAGGACTCTTTGTCCAATGGGTTACCATTCCACTCCTGTCATTTTGACTTAAAAAGTGACATCACTTGGTTGTTATAAATGACTTTACACAGATAATTTTTTATCCATCTACTGCCATTTGATAAGCACCTATTGAATTCCCACTTTGAGCCAGGCTTAGCAGGTGCAACATAGTTATCAAAAGCATAGGTTTGGGGTACTGACAGCGGGAGAGAGCTTCCTGTTTCTAGTAGACAAATTATCCAGCATCGAGCAAGTCTCTGGACTTCTCTGTACCTTGGTCTCTGCAACTTTCATGTGAGATAATAAACTATCTCTCCTGCAGGGAGGGAATGCTGATGAAACAAGTTGCCAGCTTCCCTGCATTTAGAATACTTATTAATGGTGCTGGGAACACAGCTCAGAAAAAGAGTCTCTCCCTAGTGTGGGTTAGGCCCTGGATTCTAGAACCCATCACTTGTATCATGTACAGTAAGGACATAAAGTAAGCAGGCATAGTTTCTATAGACTATTTACATTTCAAATGCTCACTGTGAAATCTACATAGCTTTTTTCACAGTTACTTCTTATTAGGTTTTAACTAAAATTTCATCAGAGCTTGAAGAATCATGGTGCTTTACAGTCAGACTTTGTTGTTTACACTGCAGACTTTGTTGACTCCCCTTGGGAAGCCTTATCCTCTCTGAGGAGTGGATGGGGGGACTGGGGTGGAGGAAGGTGGGGAGAGCAGGAGGAGAGGAGAGAGTGGGAACTGGGGTAGGTATGTAAAATGAGAAAAGATTATTTTTTTTAAAAAATAAAATGAATAAAAAACAATTAGACACTGTTTTATAGATAGAAATTAGACTATATGAGTGGTGTAAAGTAGAATGTGTAGTTGGTTGGCTGTAGTAATCATGCCTTTTAAAAAAAAACTTTCACTGTGTGGTATTGGTGATTATTTTTGCCCTCTGGTATCACCCAGAGGGCTTCTAGCACCATGAATGCTAGTCAGTAGGGGTGATGCTTCTAACTGGGCATCAGCTAGATTTCCGTGTTCCATGACATAAGTAAGTGGTGTCTTCAGCGACAAGGCCTTACTGTTAGATTATGAAGGGTAACCAATAGTCTTGACCATCACCTGTGATGTCTGGGGAGTTGGTCTATGGGATATTTTCCCAATGGCTCAATAAGATGTAATCCATTCCTGGCACTGGAGGTTTTACTTGGTGGCTTAAGATGACATTGTCTCCCTCATCATAGCAATCAGCTACGTGTGGGCTTCAACCTGGTACAATGGGAATAACCAACCAGTTTTCCATTGGACTTAAAACCTAGCACTCGGGAGGCAGAGGCAGGCGGATCTCTGTGAGTTGGAGGCCAGCCTGGTCTACAAGAGTGAGTTCCAGGACAGGCTCCAAAAGCTACAGACAAACCCTGTCTCGAAAAACAAACAAACAAACAAACAAAAAAAAAAAACCAAAAACCCACCCCATGAGTTGCAACCCATACCTGATACTGCTAAGTGGCCAAGATGCTGAGACTAGGGTCACGGGCCCTAGGGTGAAAACCTACCACTATTATTCTGCTAAAAGAACATGGTAATACAATGAATGTTGATGACTTGCTGCTCTACCTAGAGATCAGTGCATCACCCAGCCTTCATCAGAGAAGCTTTATCTTGTAGTAGATGGGAATTCACACAGAGACCCACAACTGGACAGTGTTCAGAGTGAGAGACTTTGGGGCATTCAAAACTGAAAGGCCTTTACCGAATTCCTTCCCTCAAGGCTCAAGCGGCTATGTAGGATTTATGGAGATGCAAAGCTTTTAAGAGCCATGGGAGATGACAACAGGGGACAGCATCGTCTAGACACAACAGGATGGGCACACACATGAACTCGCTGGGTGTGAGCAAGACCAGCACATGTACAAGTCAGACAAAGTCTTAGCACTAAGAAGCAGAAGCAGACTCAAAGTTGACACCTTACCCTGCCAGGAAGGGGAAAATTCAGTTTCTCCAATGGAACAACACTGGTTATACTTTCCAACACAAAAAACTCTGGTGTTAATGTGTGTGTGTGTGTGTGTGTGTGTGTGTGTGTGTGCTTTTTGTTTTGTTTTGGTATGTTTAACTGGCTGTATTTATTTATTTATTTTTGTTCATTCATTTGTTTTGATTTTTGATTTTTGGGTTTTGTCTTGTTTCTCTTTGAAAGAAAGAAAAATATGCATTTAGACAGGGAAGATGGAAAGGATCCGGGAGCAGTTGGGGAAGGGGAAAGAATATAATAAAATATAGTGTATGAAATGTTTTAAACAGCAACAACAGCCAAAAAATCTTCACTGTGGCTTAAGGTTAAGTGTGTCGTTACCCTTGGTCCTTTGAGACTTAGACGTGAAAACCTCAGGCTCACTGTCCAGTTGCCCTGTCCTTTACACAAATCCTCATCCACCCCCTCACTACCAAGACCACAAGCTGTAGACTTGAAACCCATTTGGAAGAGAGTTCTGCTTTTACTCCCAGCTATAAGCAGTCTCGCAGAAAGCATCAGGACAGGCAGAAACCAACCCAAATGAGCTTTACATGAACAAGGCTTATTAGAACAGAAAGAAACTTATTGACTTAATTCTCCCACATCAACTTTCTCTACCTGATAGGGATGTGATCACAGTTTTAAAGCTTTCAAATGACAGGTCACAGTCAGTCTGACTTAGACGGTGAAGCATTATGAGTGTCCCAGGCTGAGTTACATGCTAGTCTCTAGGTGTGGGTGGAAATGGTGTTTATATTGAGCAGAAGGAGGAGAGTGGACAGGGAGGATAAAACCCATTTTTGTTTTGTTTTGTTTTGTTTCTGGTCTCCTTGTCAAAGATTGTTCCCACACATTTAGCTGAATGGAGACAGACAAGGGTATTTGCTTTTCCGTTTGGAGACCCTAGGGCATTGAATAGAGTGTGATAGGAATGGGGTTCAGTGTGTACCTCAACACATATTTGTGGGGTCCCTAGTCCTTGTTCACAGCTCCAAGTGAATGCTTGTGAAGGTGGAGGACAGAAAGACTCTAGGCAGCCGAGAGCCCTCCCATCCAGGTTGCCCTGCCTGCATCCAGCAGGGCAGGCACCATCCTCAGCACGGACTGAGGAAGCTTTTCCTCCTTCAAATTGCCAGATCCTTATGTTTGATTTTAAATCGATGTGACAGCACGTCCTGTTTACTCGGATTAGCTCACAATTGTTCTTTTTGTCTGCTGTTCTACAACACAAGGGTTACTTTCTCATACCTGACCGGATGCTGAACATGTCCTTTCTGGGTTGGAGTTTGTTTAGTTCTCTCAAATACATTTTGAACAGCTCAGTTTGTAGGATTGGGGGTGAGGACAAGGTGAATGGCTCTTTCTCCTGTTGATTAAACAATTCACTCAGTATTAAGTAGTTCATAAAACTACTGTAACTAACTAGATCAGTCATAACGTTCTCAATGGCAGTGTTTGATTTCCCAAATCATAACCCATCGCAGTGACTATGGACTGGAGAAAACAATTTTTGCAGAAATCCTACTTCTGTTTCCAAACTGAGAAACCATTGGTCCAAGCCCTGAGAAATGAGAGCATAAACCTTATGCTCTGAAGGTATCAGTGAAACCAGTTTTTAAAATGACACCTCACTTCCAAACAGGCAGCAAGAGAAGTTATTCAGAATTGGCCAATTCTTTTCAACCGGAATGAAAGCTGAGATTCATTCCGTAGTTTTCCCTTCGAAATTCTAAGCTCTTTGCAAAGAGATGAATTTACGTCCCATGAAAGTGATAGGCTGACTTAATGTATAAGCAGTGGAAAATTTCCAGGTGCCATCTGTGGGACTGTTAAAAATCAATTAACAAAAAGGTTAATCTGTGGCCGCCTATGTGGGTGACTCAGTAAGCCATCTGAGGTATTACACAACTATACATGTAAACACCTGGCTATCTAAGTGCTGGCCTCATTCGTAAAAGAAAAAGGAAGGTTAACCCTACATTTAATTTATTTTTAGATTCTCACCCATTGTATTCTTCCAGAGTGAACACATTCATATCTCTTGGTGGTCTGTGGTTTGGGATACAGTCCCCTTAAAATTTTATGGTCTCAAAGCATGTGCCGTCTTTGAGGTAGCCCTTAGCCTCTTTCCATCTGGCTACATAATTTCGTGTTTTCTTTCACCAGTTTTCTTTCCATGATTTGTTTCCCTAACTTCCATAAGATCTCAAATGCTCTTGCTTCTTTTTCATTCTGTATATTCTTTCCTTTCATTCTCGTGGCCTCTCTAGGGGCCTCTCTGGATGATGAGAGGTGAGGGTGCAGAGGGAGGCGTGTACACTGGTCAACATTGTTGGTCAGGCTGCCAGCGCCCAGAGTCATAACCTTCTGGGTATTCATTCTGATAAGATATACACGTCTGGAGAAAATGCCTGTTTCTTAAGATGATGTTTAAAATAATTCTGAATCCTGTAAACTGCATCATTGTCCTGAACTTTTATGGGTTCATTATAGTTTTTATAAACTGAGATTCTGTTTAGGTAAAGAAAAAAAAATCCCCCTAGTCTGTATTATCAGGTCTGAGGCCTAGTTTATAGAGTTACTTAGCAGTAGAAGAGCCAAGGCATGCCTGTCTCTAGGTGAATCTGCTCATGTGCTCTTCTGCCACTCTGGACTTCAACAATCCCAAGCATATACACTCTATGTGCAGGACAGTGCCTCCAATCCTACTGTCTCAGTCAGGCTTTCTGTTGCTGTGAGGAGACATCATGACCACGGCAACTCTGATAAAGGAAACATTTAGTTGTGTGGCTTACAGTTCAGAGGTTCAGTCGATTATCATCATGGTGGGACATAGAGGCAGACATGGTGCAGGAGAGGAGCTGAGAGTTTGACATCCTGATCTGCAGGCTACAGGAAGTGGTCTGAGTGTCACACTGAGTGAGGCTTGAGCAAAGCCTGCCCCCCACAGTGACACAATTTCTCCAACAAGGCCACACCTACTCCAGCAAAGCCACACCTCCTAACAGTGCCATTCCCTTTGGGGGCCATTTTCTTTCAAGCTACCACACCTACCTAACAATTGCTTATTGCACCTTAGGTTACAGTTTTATTCTTTAAAAAAAAAGTTTGAGTCTCATTCGTCTTATTTTTTCCTTTGCCTCTATCAGGCCTCCATCACTAAGACTCTTCAGAGATAAGAGAGAATGGGAGAGTTAAAAGCTTAGCTTTCCTATTCAAGTAAAGAAAGAAACAAATGCCCAGGGCTTATTGCCTGTGGTGGCTGTCCTATGATGTCACTGTTGTGTTTGTCCACTGTGCCCATCCCTAAATGTGATTCATCTAGGCTTCTAGACTAACCTAAGCCCTGTCTTGGCCAAAGAGGAAACCTAGCACTCTCAGTACTGAGCTCACTTTGTCCTCTCTGCTTCTTAGAACCTGTGCTCCAGCATCGCTGTGTCTGTCCCCGCTTTGGACTGTCACTTACAGACTCAGGGCAGTCTTGTTCTGTTCTCTTCGGGAGCCATCAAATTTAGTGTCCTTCGTACTGACTACATTACTCAATTTTTATTCCAAAGGCTACCACCTTCAGTAGCTCAGAGGTGGTTTATGTTCTCAAATGGTTTCAGAGTGGTCCCCAAATATCAATAGCTTTTCTTCTGTGTGCGGGAGAGCATTGATGTGCACATATCTTTCTTGGTATAAAGATGATTTTATGGATCTCCTCTAGATGCCTATGTTGTCTGGTCAATTTTTCTTCTGAAATAGGACCCCAGTGATAGTCATAGCAGGGCCCCAGCCATAAGTAATGTGAAGTGTAATCCTCCGGCACTGTAAACTTCTTTCATTAGAGAGAAAAAAGGAAATAAAAAAATCGGTGGTAATTTTTCTGCTATAATGGATAATGGGCAACAATCTCAGTTTTAGGACTCCAGGGAGAATTAAAGTCTGTCTTCAAACACAGGTGAGATATTAATCACATAAAGTTTCCAAACGGAATTTCCTTGATTTTCACACTCAATGTTGGTGAAGCATGAACTACATGCCTGAGCACACCAAGCCAAGGCAAATGCACAAGTGGGCAGGCACAGTTCCACTCTGTTGCTCTGAATAAATACACTTATTCCAGCTTCCACACTTGCTTTTTTTCGAGACAATGGCTAGTGTCCCTCATGTGAGAAGATGGGAAAATTGAAATTGTTTGATATCATAGAAATAACACTTCTGAGTTCCTTTGTTATTATATAAATGCTCCTTTATACAAATAAAAAGTAATTTAGATGGTTTTGACTGAGGATCTGCCAATATTTTATTCCCCTTAAAACTGAAGAATGTGATGATTGAAAAAAAGTACAATCTTAGCTTAACATTAGTCATGGTTTTCATAGCTGCAATCAACATGAGTCTTAACTTTCCAGATCTCAGAGACAAAATTATTGTGTTATATTCGATATGGGGAGCAAGAGACATTGTGCCTGAGGCTGGCTCATAATATTTGTGGGCAAATACCTATTTCCTTGGCACGACTAGATTCAACAGATCACTAAAATACCTGGATTCATCTTAATAACTTTCGGGAACATGACTAAATGGCAGAGGGCATTTTGTTCACATTCCACAAAGGATGTTCTTTTTGTAAAGCTTGCAGTGCAGAGGAGAGAGTTGGGCCCCTTCCAAGATGACTCAGTCCTTGTCTGGCTGGTCTATGAATGAGTTACTTGGAAAATAAGGCAAATAGCTATAGAGATGTTACCAGTGGGGGCAGCTGGCAGGTACGGTGTTGAACATGGATTACAGCCCAACCAACTCAGCATTTTGGGCAATTGGTGATCCCATGGAGGCAGAGGTAATGCGATCACTGTAGTATGCATTTATATCAGCATGTCATGCTGGCAGGTGCTGGACACACATCTTAGTTCTGTCAGAGACGTAGAGAGAGTAGAAATGGAGCTGCTTGAATTTGTTATGGGTCAAGAAAACAATTTCAAAATTTCTCAAGCTCTGTAATATTTCACATAGCAAACAATGAGTTCTAGGCTGCCTTGTGTGTTTTCTTGATCTGCTTCACATAGGATAGGCTTAGCCCTCTACACTCCTAGAATATATGTTGTCTTAAAACAACAAAGCAAAAAGAAAACAACAAGACAGGAGGAGAAGGGGGAGAAGGGAGAGGAGGAAGAAGAGAAAGGGAAGGGAAAGGAGGAGGGGAGAGGGAGGAAGTGGTCCTCTGAGGTTTAGCTTCAGACAAAGCTTGTGACAAAGCTTCTCCCAGCATTCTCTTCTCCCCTCAGCTCTGAGCAGAACTTTCTGAATCTCTTTTTCTCTAGCAGGAAGCTATGCTTCAGGCTTATCTATCCTGTGTACCTCTTCCAAGTAGGCAAATTGTCTTGGATTCCAGCTCCTTTAGTGTGTAACCTACGGCAAGCACTTTGTCCCTGGTAGCCTCATCTATGTAGAAGTGAACATGTGGGTGCTTAAGAGGATTAAACAAAGGAAGCCATTCAATGGCTTCCACAGTGGCGGTTAACATGTTGACAGAGCCATAAATGCTACTGCATTTTGTTTCTCCTTCTCCACATCTCTCCTCACTGGCGCTTCCATTTGGCTGGCACATATGGATTCCATCCACAAGTGAGCAGTGTCCTGTTTGAGTAGAAAGGGGTTTAGAAGAGATCGCCAGTGAAATTTTTAAAGGAATAGTCTACATGGGCCTCAGATTCCCCTGGGGCATCCTGAGACCCATGACCTCCTCTGACCAAAGAAATTCTACTACTATCAAGTTTGCATAATGGAATTTTTTGGTAAGATCTTATTTTGAAAATGTAAAACTGATATCCCGATTCCTCCTCCCACCACTTTAAAACAGAGTTTAAAATGATGTTTGGACCAATTCTTCGTCTTACTGATGAGGAAAATGAGACCCGGAGAGATTAGAGACTGAAGCCTTTGCCTTGTGCCTTCTACCCACTAAGTTCCTGGACCATTGCCCTTCCTTAAGATGTCCTTCCGACCTCTTTAAGGACATTTGGCAGACTGTGTGGCTTTATTCAGTAAGAATTCACTAAGTTTAAGTATCCCCTTCACAACTGTTTAGCACCAAAGCCTCCTAGGAATGCTGGCACAATTCTTACTATGGTATTGGTGTTTGCAAAGGTTCTGTCTCATTATCCAATAGATTCAGATGTCAAAAAGCAATCAAATTATAGCATATATATTTTGAGAGAATTACTCAAGTTGTACATAAACACATTATTAAAGATTCAAACAATACAGACAGACCTATGATGAATCAAACCCAGAAGTGTTTCTCCACCTCTTCCTCTTATCCTGAGCGATGCCAACTCAGTTCTACTTACCTATTGAGCCAATTAACTACTGAAACGTCAAAACACAAACTTCCAGGTATGACTTTATGTGTCTCAAAACACTCATATATTGTTTCAGTTTTCCTTATATAAATAAAACCAAACTCCAATTATAGCTTGTAATGGGATTTATTTTTTTCTAAAAAGTACACCTCCTTTACTTTGTTTCTCAATGCAAATGTCACTAAGAAGAGGCAAGCAGTCTCTTTCCTATTTTTTGAGGTTGAAAATAGCTGTGCAGTGTTTCTTCTTGCGCAGGTTTGTATGTAATACATTTGAAATATCATTTGCTAGGTATGGTTGTGTACAACTACCGTACGAGCACCATGCAATCCTAACTCCTAGCTCGTGGGAGGCAGAAGCAGGAGAATCATGAATCCAATGCTACCAGAAAGATGAAAAAAAGGGGTGTGTGTATGTGTGCACGTGCGCGTGCATTAGTGTTTTGTTTTTGAGTAAATGTCAGAAGCATTATGATTTAGATATGAAATGTTCACAAAAGTGCTTGTGGCAAAGACTTGGTTGCCAACCATTTTTCCATTAGGGAAATGATTGGCTCACAAGGACTGCAATCTAGCTGATGAATTAATCTATTGATGAAGTCATATTTTGATGGCATATTGGAAAGTGGTAGAAGTGAGGAGGTGTCTTTGATGAGTCCACTTTGCCCTCTCTCTCTCTCTCT
>LOJH01027369.1:0-14691 GCA_001685095.1 Ellobius talpinus
TTTATTACTGTTATTAATTGAGGTATTGTTTTTTGCAAGGAGAGGCAAGAGTTTCTCATGATCATGTACGTGAGTGAAGGGGGGTTTCAGAGTTGAAGTAATACTTTTTAGTCTGTATAAAAGCCATACAAAATAAAGCTTGTTATGCAGTTGTTCACACTCTGCATCCCCTGTGTCCTGATTTGCGCGAGACCCTTACCCAGGGACCCCAACGCACTAGACGTTGACAAGGATTAATCCCACCCTGACTCCTCAGACACAGAAGTTTGGTGCTCAGGACCTGCTAAACCTTAGCCCAGGTCTTTCCATAAACTCTAATAGTCTACCTAGTGTTTATATAGTTCTATGGTTTGTTCTAGGGAACCATCAAAACTGAGAGATGCTATTGGCTATAAGACAGGCAGAAGAGTGGATCCCTTGGCAACCTAACAGTCCCAAGTTTCTGAAGTGAGGGCAGACTTGTGGGATAGAGTTCTCAGACTGGAAGGTCTCTGCTACCTTGCGGAGTTAGTGTTGCAGGAGATTTGTTTGTGATCTTGCTCTGAAACCGCCACCAAAGTCGGATGGAGAACTGGGTCCACATTCAGCGGACAGGAGTAGACCATAGAGTTTTCTGGAGGACTCGGAGGAGATAGATGGACAGACACACAAGAGGAATAAGGCGGGGCCAAAGGAGATGCCAGCACGGTCAGCAGAAGCATGGAGAGTAGAGGTCACTGATCGTTTTCTCTGTCGCTCCGTCTATCAGGTTTTACCCTAATACCTGACTCGCGACCATTTTTTTATCAATAAAACAATAGAAGAAGCCACTTTAAGTTAACATCAGAGCAATCAAATGACAGGTTCACAAACGGTGTTGGAGAGGGACTAATAGCAAGGAAAACAATATAAGAGGAGCTGTCAGAGAATACGAAGTAGGATCCACCTTCACCTAAGCCAGTGGTTCTCAACCTTCCTTAATGTGCAACCCTTTAGTACAGTTCTTCATGTCGTGGTGCCTCCCACCATGAAATCATTTTTGTGGCTACTTCATAAGTATAATTTTGCTACTGTTATGAATCATAAATATTTTCAGAGATAGAGGTTTATCAAAGGGGTCGTGACCCGCAAGTTGAGAACAACAGATAAAACCTTCATTAGCAACCAAATCCATGTTGATGATGTCTTTGGAATTTTCAGAATTAATTTAAAAGAAACAGAGAAGCCTGGGCCCAAAGTACTGCTTTAAATGAGACCTGTAACACTTCTTCCAGGAGAATAAACACTACTTTGGAGCTCACATGGTGCAGTGGTTTGGCTAAGAACAGTCCCCATAGGCTCATATATTTGAATATTTGGTTTCCAATTGGTAAAACAGTTGGGAAGGAAGGAGATGTGGTTTTGTTGGAAGAGGTGTCACTGGCAGTGGGCTTTGAGATTCCAAAAGCCCATGCAGTTCCCAACTAGCTCTCCCTCCCTGTCTTGTGCCTATGAATCAAGATGTACGCTCTCAGGTACTGCTCCAGCACCATGGCTGCCTGTCTGTTGCTGTGCTCCCCACCATGATGGTTACGGACTCTAGCCCTCTGCAACCATGAGACCCCAAATAATCTCTTTTTTCATAAATTTCTTTGGCCAGCAGTAGAAAAGTAAGTAAGACACATGATAACACATGTCTGTAACCCCAGAATTCAGGAGGCTGAGGCAGGAAGATCACCAAGCTAGAGACCAACCTGGCCTGTATAGTGAGTCTGAGGCTAACCTGTACTACAGAGTGAGAGAACTGTCCTAAAAACCCAAAACGAACACATGAAAACAAATCCTGCTGTAGGGCTTCCTGCTGCTCACTGGGCACAGGATGAGAAGGAAAGCCTCCAGGGGACAGACAGAACATGGCATTCTTCAGGGTAGTGTTCCCACCACATTGAGGGAGCCGGAACCAGGAGTAGAGCTAATATTCCCACTTGCTAGCCAAGACATCCCTCCAAAGTCAGGGGAGCCTGGCAGATTCTAATCCCCTGGTCCCCTACCCCTGCCTCAGGGTGCTTACAGTCCTGGTGACAGTGAGCAGCCAGTCTCACACCACTCTCAGGAGGTGTCAATCACAAGCTTGCAGATGCCTTGTCTCATACATGACATGTCCTGTTTTCATACTTAGTCCCATATCTGATTCCCATGTCTTTCTCCCAAATCTTGGAACCACCCTCCCATAGGCCCATGGGCAGTGACTGAGAACCCTGTAAATCCAGTAACAGAGAAGCCATTCTGGCAGGGACAGCAGTGGCCCTGTTATGCAAGGAGGAGCCTGTGTCATGGAGCTGTGCTGCCGTCCACTCAGTGGGAAATAGCCTTGTGGAGGTGGATCTGCTGGATAGAAAGGAAATAGGTGGCCTTCATCCAACTCTTGGTGTGTGTGTGTGTGTGCACGTGCATGACTGCGTGTGTTCGTGTGTGTGTGTGTGTGTGTGTGTGTGTGTGTGTCTGGTGTAACTGTTCAGGGAAGAACAGAAGACAGATTACAAAGATCAAACCACTGACTACTGACCTTTTATCTCTTGTCTATTGAATGCTGGACAGGTGTGGTGGGGGAGACACCCCTTCTAAGTCAGTCAGAAGCCCTTCCTGCACCCCAGCAGGGTCTGCCAAGTCCCTCTCTCTGTGGGATTGGGAGCCACAGACAATACCTTCCCAGCCATTACAGAGAGAGAAAAGGGCTGGTCTTGGTTTCTATTTCCCCATATACAAGAAGGGTCAAGCTCGACCCAACTCAGGAACTATTTCCCCGGACATCCTGAGAAGCTGGAAGGACCTGGAAAGCAGAACTTTGTGGATCCCTTGCTCAGCAGAAGGGCAGAGTCCGGGCAGGAGAGGAGCATCATCCCACAGGCTGTGACCACCAGGTCTCGGGTTTGCTCACCTTTCCTGTTTGCTCCCTCACTCCAGGGTCCTGCTTGCGTTTCTTCCAGAAACACCATCCGCAGACAAGGGATCTAGAGTACTGTTCTGTCCTCGCTTAGAGGTTTCTCTACTCTCAGATAAGGAAAAGTGAAGAGGCCTTTTGCACATTAGCATGGAATGTCATCCATACATTTATTTTTCTGCTCTTATTGCACATTCCCAGGGAGTTACTCTTAAAGGTTTTCAGGTGTTTGTTCTGTTTATCATTTGTTTGTTTGTTTGTTTATCTGCCTGTCTCCAGCAATGCTGGAGACTGAATCCAGAGCCTATGCATAGTAAGCAATTATTCTACCACTGAGACACACATCTGGTCTCAGAGATGGGTGAGTTCAGCAACTATAGGTGTGCTGCTTGGAACATTGACAGTGTCAATATGTAGCACTCAGAACTGGTGAGCTGGTCAAGGGTTGATGAAGGGAGAAAGACCCAAGCAAGATGCCCACAGGTGCCTGCGCATGCTGATATGGCTCCCAGCTCTAGGTTTGCATACTTAGGGCTTGCCTTAGTAACATCCTTTCTGCATCATGAACCTAACACACATAACCACAGCAGGGCCAAGAGCCAGCACCAGGAGTGAAAACTGGGCTGACCTACAACACCCCTTGCCCTTGCTTCCGCATGGCTTCAGAGACCAGCATGTGACCCAGCCCTGAGTTTTTGTCAGAACTATTGGAAAAGAGGAGCACTTCCCCGAATGCCTTGAGGGCTTCAGGACTATGAAAACTTCAGAATGCGAAGGTGCAGGGCTGTGATGTTCTGTTGTTGGGTCTCCATGACTCCTCCAACTTTGCTCTAATTCAAGATCCACCAACATTTCTTCCCCCGTTCCTTGCCTCACTCATCCCCTTGGTATTTTCTGGTTCCTTTTCTTTTCCTGGAAAAAAAACCTATCTGATTCCCCTATCTCATCCCTGCTCACTAGGAACAACCACAGACCCCTGTTGGCCCCCTCTTTCTCCCAATGGTCAGTGTAGCCATGTTCACTCGGCAAACCACACCTGACACAGAACAATTAGACCAGCAGAGGCTGACCAGTCACACGTACTCACAGTCTAGGGGAAAAGGACACTTCTCTACAGAGTCTTTAGAGTTCCACAGAGTGACATTTGAGGATCACAGCCACCAGCAAGGCTTGGGGTGGTGCAGGGAAGAATTACAGGGAGGACAGAGTGACACCCCACTCAAGATGACCCTGGAATGCTGGAGGACTTCCAAGACTAACAAGGGAACCCATGAAGTTGATGTTATGGAGGTCAAAATCACCAGGAAAAGACAACCAGACACAATTCAGATTGTAATCAGTCAAATTTATTAAAACTGCTAGCAGGCCTACAGTCTCTAACCCAAATCACAAATGAACCACCCAGACGCAGCTAAGGGAAGGGCTTTAAAGGCAAAAACCACAAGAAGTCTTTGAGTATCTGTATAAACAAGTTATAGAAGCTAAAATGCTGCTCTGATCAGACAAGATTAGTTGATCAAGACGACCTCAAAACAGTCCTGAATCTCTGACAAAGCAGTTTACAGAAGCCAAAATTTAGCAGTTAGTCATAGCATAACAATCAGATGGTCCCATCACAGCTGTACTTTTCTGGGTTGGGGTCAAGGAGTCAAGTTTGTAGGGAACTAATCTTCCAGAAATTTGAGTCAGGGACAAAATATCTATTAGGCACCTAGATGGATAACTGGCTCAAAATAGAGTTTCTTTAGCCATCACATTCCCCACTGGCTCTGGATCACATAAATCAAATCACTGATTCATGCTGAGATGCAGGTTGGTATTGAGCCTGTAAAGCTAATATTTTAACAGAACTGATCCTTTTTCAGATGTATGTTAGTAACCAATTTAAAAGTCAAGGACCCATCATAATGCAAAGGAGTAGTAAATCCAACTATGGCAGTTAAAAAGTGATAGCAAGCCATGGGGACCAAGAGAAGAGAAACTGATACAGGTTAGAGGCCTTTGCATGGTCCTTCGTTCTCATGTCTAAGTTTTTCTAACCTGTGTCTAATGTCCCTCATATAAACCCTGAGCTGTTGGCATAAAGACAGCATTTTACCTAGGGCAGTGTGGAATAACAATTCTAGCCCCCAGATTCTCTGTAAAACCTTCTCTGCCAGGGAATCCACTTGTTTTCCAAGCTGTCCTGTAGAATCCTTGAGGGGTTGTAGATCTTGATCTGCTTTATTACTTGGAGTTTTAAAGTTTTGATCTTGAATAATTAATGCTGATGTTCCCAAAGCAGCCACACCTGCAATCCCTGCTATCGCTAGAACTATAACTGCAGCTGAAATGGATTTTTCCCTAACTAAGGCCCTGGACTTCATAGTGAGAGTATACTCTGTATGCAGGCAATATGATTTAGCTTCCTCGTCAGCATACACGTCTACTTAGGAACAATATAGGCTAGAATACAGAGATTTCCTTCCTAATTCTAGATAGTCAGCTGTAACACATCTAGCAAGGTGAAATATATGGACCCACCATGTCCCTAAAAAGCTGGAAAGTATAGTCTAATATGTGCAAATTTTTGGCGTACACAAGAGTACTGTAGAACTGGCCATAAAGGGAAACTGAGTATAAGTTGAAGAGATTAAACCAGTACCTCTTCCTTGGAGGTCTCCTAGGGGAAGCTTAGTTTCTTCTGGTTCCCAGTTTAACTTTTTGGTGGGGCTGCAGTTGGGATGATAGAGAGACTGTCCTCCTGAGGTCTACGCAAAGTCGGCAATCATTCCCAAGACTAGAGAAAGCATGGTTTATCCACTTAGTAACTTTAAGGTCTCAAGCTCCAGAACATCAGGAGATGAAACTGTTCTATGTCCTTTCCAGATGAGGAATGAAGTTGAGTCTGTTTACATAGCTTGGTTGAGACTAGGGATTGGTTTATTACTATGGGTGGAGTGGTCCGAGGAGGGAGGACAGAGAAGGGAGACATTACTAGTCTTTAATTGAGGCAACCAGCTTTGACCTGAGCATGTAGGACTAGATATGGCATGGTGGCATCTTTCCTCTAGAAGATTTCATAGTATACTCAAATATATCTCTTTTAACAGAAATCCAGAAACCCAGGTCAGGCCTTTAAGCCTGGGCTGTGTGCTCAACTCATTCTGGGTTATGACTCTTAGAATAAAGGGGTTACATTTCCCATAGCCAGGCCCCCAGGAGGGTGTTTCCACTCAAGAAGGATGTGTGGGTCCAGATGCCCAGTGTGCCCATTATAGATAAACTCAGTCTCATAGTCTGGGGCAGAGTAGTGATAGTCTCCTTTCTGCTGATAGCAGTGAGCTGGCCCACCAGCTGGACAGTCATGGAAAATGGTTTCATTTAGAGCATTATCATCTCATCCTAGAAACTACCGCACTCATGTATATTATGTTTTGGAAGTGACTGGTCCCAAACGTGTGGCTCAGACAGATCTGGCTGACTCTCAAAGAAGTCACATGGATCAACTTTAAACTTCAGGGAATATCTATCATATTTCTTTCTGTTGACTCTGGATGAAGAATGCGTGGTTCCTGGGATATCTCCCAATCGCAAACTCTACAATTTTCAACTGACCAAGAGTAAGAGGTACCTGTCAAGATTCCCACATTGGTGTTGGTCTGAGGGTGAGATATAGATGAGATATACCTTCAGAGGATGCTGGGGACCTCACATTACCCTCCATTTTTTACTTTTTTCTGGTCATCATGTCTACCTTTAGATGAGAATGGTAGATCCAAGTTATGGTCCCTACTACCTTTATAGTGCACATTGTCAGGATCATAGCATACGGTACCTTCTGGCAAAAAAAGTACATGTCTCTGATTAATTCTTTCCATTTGGTTGACCCCAGAGGTGTACTCCGATGAATTTGTGAGAGACAGGATGGCCTCGGGGCTTCTGGTATGATGGGGCAACCTTCTGGAAGAACCTACTAGTCCTCTGTGTTACTGTGCCCATGTTGTCTGGCCCAGTTTTCTTCCTCACTGGGCTATGTAAGATGCTCTCCTGGGTCTGGATCTGGGAGTAGGGTGAGAGTTGAGGGAGGGCCTCCTGTTTGCAGTGGACCCACGGGCTCTATGGCTGCTCTTTTTTGCCATGGTGTCAGCAAGCCTATTGCCTCAGGATTCAGCTGAGTCTTAGTCAGTGTTCTACTGCTGTGAAGAGACACCATGACCAAGGCAATTAATATAAGAGAGAGCATTTAATTGTGGCTTGCTTACATTTCAGAGTTTAGTCCAATACCCTCATGATTAGGTACATGGTCCCCTGTGAGCAGACTTGGATCTGGAGAATAAATTGAGAGTTCTACATCTATGTCTGCAGACAGCAAAAAGAAAGAAGCACTGGCTAGAGCACTTGAAATGCCAAGCCCAGCCCCAGTGACAGGCTTCCTCCAACAAGGCCACACCTGCCCCAACAAGGCCACACCTCCTAATGTCACTCCCTAAAATTTCAAATATATGAGCTTATGGGGCCATTCTTATTCTAACCATCACAGTTTGCTTTTTCATATACTCGGTAAGGCAATACACAGAAATAATAGAAATGGGTTATTCTGAGATATAAGAGCTAGCCATTAAGAAGCCTGAGTCAATAGGCCAAACAGTGTTGTAATTAATATAGTTTCTGTGTGATTATTCAGGTCTGGATGACTGGGAAACAAAAGAGCAGTCTCCTACAGCTAGCTATAAGGAATTTTCTCATTTAGTATTCACTGAGGGAGAGCCCAGTCCACGACGGGTGGTGCCGTCCCTGGGCAGGTGGTCTTGGGTTCTATAAGAAAGTAGGCTAAGCAACCAGGGGGGAAGCAGCCAGCAAGCATCTCCCCTCCAAGGCCTCTGCATCAGCTCCTGCCTCCAGGATCCTGCCCTCTTTTAGTTCCTGTCCTGACATCTTACAATAATGAACAGCCATGCTGAAGTGTAAGCCTAATAAATCCTTTTCTCCCCAACTTGCATTTTGTAATGGTGCCTCATCACAGCAATAGAAACCCTAACTAAGACAATGGTCATCAGTGTTCTAGCCAGACTCTAGTCTTTCTTCTCACCTGGATCCCAATTGTTGAAAGTCATTTGAGCTATTTCTGCTGACTGTGACCTATTCACTCCCTTGACCTCTTCGAGTCTCTGTAACTTTCTAAGTATATCTGGGGTCAACTGGATGACAAGATCAATATAGAAGGCCTGCTGGTTTTCTGCAGCAGCCAGATCAATGGGGGTAAATACTCAATAAACCTCTTGAAGATGATCTAGGAATCAAGCAGGAGATTCCTGATTTCCCTGGGTTACCTCAGACATCTTTTAAGATTAGTTGGTTTCTAGCTGCTGCTCTCATCCTGTTCATGAGGCCCCAGGGTAGGTGTCTAATGCTCCCTTACATTGATCAGTGTTGGGATTCCAGTTTGGCAGAGTGGAAGGCCATATTCCCTCGGCTCTTCTTTTGGCATCTACCCCAGTCACCCTAGGACCCTTTGTAGCCTTGCTAGCTCCAGTCATTATTCAATTCTTCTCCTATGCAATCAAAAGGGTACCTAGAAACTTCTGACCATCAGCTGAGGTGAGCTGATAGGTAAAGAAAACCAATGCCAAGGCTGATTATAACCTGACGCTTCTCAGAGAAGCGTCTCCAGTTATACAAATCAGTGGTCCAAAAAGGAACATAAACTAGAAAAGAAGGTCTGGGTCTCTGCTCCCCATCAGCCCCTTACTCTGGCAAGGATGGGTGCCCATTAGGGGTGCTTCTCTAAGAGAGAGAACAGCAGGGATCAGGCTCAGCTGGAGTGGGGCAAAAGCTGGTCCTTTTCTGGGGTGTGAAAGTAAGGATGGGTAAGGATAGATTTTTCGACTGTATGTGTATCATCCCCTTCAGACAGTCAGGTTCTGGACTGGCTGGATGTGGGGATTGTAAGGTGAGAGAATCTCTGCTGCCACTGCCTCTTCTTCCAACTCCTCCTCCTCCTCCTCCTCCTCCTCCTCTTCCTCCTCCTTCCAGGACCACCACAGAGTGTCCAGGCATTTCGTTGAGTGTTTTACTCTGCCTCAACTCTGACTTGGTGAATAAAGCAGAGGAGTCTTGTTTAAGGGCATGACCTTTCTGCCAAGGAGGGGATTGAAAGGGAGGAAGAGAAGCCATCAAGGTAACAGAACTGTCCAGGTAGCCAGGGTTCCTGTGACTATGTGCTAGACTTCCTTGGCACTTTGAAGGTCAAATGGCCCTCATCTGGCCATCCCACATCAAAAGTGGGCCATTCTAGTTCACAGAGAGTGAGGAGCTGTCTAGGTGACTTCTTAGCTCTGTAGTCTGCCTTGCAGAACTCCTTCAAGTGTTACAGCATGCAATTCAATGGCAACTTGGCTGTGCTCAGTCTTCTTCCCATTCCTACAAGAAAACTTATAAGCACACCAGAAGCATATCTCGTACTCTGAGTCGGGAGACCGGGTCTGTGATCACTTCTCATCTCCCCTATGAGTCCCCAAATGTCCAGACATCTAGAAAAACTCACGATCAGTCCTGTTTTAAGCTAGCAATTCTTTTGTTTTGGTTCTATTTTGCAAATTTGCAGGGGTCACAGGCTGGGGCAGTCCCGGTCCCCCAAGTTCACAAATGTGCTTTCCCCCAACCAGGGATGCTCAGCTCACTCCAGGGGCCTCTGAGTTGTGGTACTTGACCCCATCTAGGACCTGACCTCCCTAACTAGTGACTCTAATTTGTGGCAGTTGTGGTCTCAGGCTTCTTGGGGCCTCCACATCCACCCCAGACTTGCCCCCACTAGGGCCTATCCTGGACCCCAGGCCCTGAATCTGTGTTCTCCCAGGATCTTGCTGGGACCTCCAGGTGTTATGGAGCTTGAGACTACCGGGGAAAGACCACCAGACTCAGTTCAGATTGTAATTAGCCAAATTTATTAAAACTGCTAGCAGGCCTGCAGTCTCTAACCCAAATCAGAGACATGCCACCCAGAGGCAGATGAAGAAGGGCTGTTAAAGGCAAAAACCACAAGAGCTGTTCTGCTTGGCCAAGATTAAGTGATCAAGATGACCTTAAAACAGTCCTTGAATGTCTGCCTAAGCAGGTTACAGAAGCCAATATTTAGCAGTTAGTCGTAGCATAACAAGCAGACGGTCATATCATGGACATGCATTTCTGGGTGGAGGTCAAGGAGTCAAGGTTGCAGGGAACTTAACTTCCAGGAGTTTGCATTGGCGACAAAATGGCTATTAGGTACCAAGATGGATGCCTAACACAAAATGGAGTTTCTTTAGCATTGAACATTGAAAGTGGAATAAAAGGCAGTTGGTCCCATGGTGGGGTACGCTAGCCAGAAGGGGAACTTTCAGAACGTGGGGACTACTGGTAAGAGCAAGGAACCTCAAGCTGAGGTCTTTGGGGCCCTGGGAGAATCTAAGATGTTCTGACACTATACACAAGCCTACAGCCTGGTGTGGTGGCACACACTTTTTTCCCAGTACTCGAAAGGCCAAGCAGGACCACATAGAAAGACCATGTCAAAAAANTATATATATATAAAGCAACAACAAGCCTGCACTCTCTGCTCTCCTTCTCATGCCCCAGTACCATGCTGACTGCCCATGTAAGAAGGCAATGTCTTTCCTGAGAATCCTCAATGGAGGCCAGCTCACACCTCCTACACTCTCTCTGCTGCCCCCTGCTGGTGATCCCTTGTTTTCAGGCCTTAGTTCCAGGTTATATTCCCGTTTATATCTGGAAACCCAGCCTCTGTGAAGAATGAGTACCTTGGCAAGGTTCCCCTGGGAACAGAGCTAAATAACAGAAGGCTGACTACCAAGGAGCTCCAGGAAGGGACTTTGTTCAAACCTTATCATATTTAATTCAAACAAAAGCCCCTATTCTGTCTACCCTCTAACCCCAAGTTGCATGTTCTTTAGGGTCACAGTGGCCCTGGGAATGGAAACAGGCACTCCAAGGAAGCTTTGAGCCAAGAGATGTTTAGAGTAGAAGAGAACTTCGTCTGCACAGGGCTTAGCAAGAGAGGGAACCCCGTGCAGAGGAGAGGTGGGAGACTCAGGCTGCTGTGGTGGGGGAGGACTGGGCCTGTGATGGTCTGGGGGCAGGAAGAAGGCGAGTTGAACCAAGCAGCTCAAACGAAGGCAGAGGACCTGCCAACCCCAGCCTGCACTGAGTTAGCTCACTCAGAGAAATGGGGATTCCGACCTCAAAAAATGTGGATAAGGAGGTGACAGAACATGGTGGAGGCAGGGTGACTAAGAACAGCTATTCCCATGAAAAACAGCCAGAGGTCCCTGCCAGTGCTCCTAAACAGACAACTAGAGAGAGCCTCGTAGAAATATGGGAAGAATTGCTTAGTATCCTGAAGCAAATTGTCCCCTCTCCCAAAACAGGATCTTGCATACCAGGCTGGCCTCAAATGTAACTGTAGTTGAGGATGACCTTGAACTTCTGACCCTCCTCCTTCCATCTCCTCGCTGCTGGGATCACAGGGGTGCATGACCACACCTGTTTATGTGGTCCTGCCTGTCAGACTCGGGGTCACCAGTGCCAGAGGATCACTTTATCCCCTGAGCCACACCTCCAGCATTCTGACGTATGTTTTTATATTTTTCATCTTTTTTTATAATTTAAACTTACAGGACTAAAGAGATGGCTCAGCAGTTAAGGGCACTTACTACTCTATCAGTAGGCCAGAGTCTGGATGTCAGCACCCATATCAGGTTGTTCATAAACAGCTGTAACTCCAGCTACAGGGGATTCGACACCCTCTTCTGAACTCTGTGATCACCCACAAACAAAAAAAGTAACCCTTTAAATGTATTTGCAATGGATACATGAAAACATGAAATAGTTACACATTTTGATAGTACCAGGTACTGTTCTAATGCATGTATAAATTATACAGTGTTGAAACTGCGCTAAACACACCTGTCTCCTCCAGCACTGGTTACATGAGAATGTAGCTTTTATGTGGTCATCCAAGGCTTCTTAGAAGGGTCAGGTAAACACAGACAAAATGATCTGCAGGTGACAGGTACTCACCTGCCTCACCTGGGCAGTGGGGACTTCTACATCCTCTGCATGGTTTTATTCATTCAACCCAACCCTCTCAAAGTCCCTCCAGGGCAGAGAGTTCTGGCCAACCCAGATGGACCGCAGGATGTGTTTGGGACAATATTCAAGCAAGAAACACTAAGGCGCAGAGCAGTCTTGGAGTGTCAGGGAGAGAGACATCACTTCAATCTGGGTCACTGTTGCAACACAAATGCTGAGCTCGGGGCCAGGCCTGTCATGGGATTGTCTAGATGTGGGGCCGCTTGCAGACGAAAAGGAACTTACTATCACAGGAAGCATCATTCCAGGCTTGCGGGAAGGACACCCTGATATTGGCACAGTGTTCATTGTTCCCTGTATTGTTGGGTTCGCCCGGAATCCAGAACCTAACAAGGGAGAAAACAAAGACATGTTATGCCCCTGTCAGAATGCTTGCCTAGCATGCAGGAAGCCCTGCATCAGAGCCAGGGCACCATCCGCCTTTATCCCAGCACTCAGGAGGATGAGGTAGGAGGACCAGAAGTTCAAGGTCAGCCTAGGCTCTATAGCAAGTCTTGAGCTAACCTGGGATACATGAGATGCTGTCTTTAAAATTAGCTATTTTAGAGGCCGGAAAGATGGCTCAGTGGGTTAGGGCACCTGCAACCAAACCTGATGGCCTGAGTCTAATCCCCAGGACCCATATGGCAGGAAAGAACAGACTCAGACAAGTCATCCTCTGACCTCTACACACGTGTCTGTTCCAGGTTCTCATATATACATCATGTATACACATGAGAAAATAATATAAATAAATAATGTTGATGAGTTATTTCAATCCCAAAATTGAATTTCAATTCAATGTGATCAGTTTTCATCCCTGGTGACAAGACTGCAAGGCTTTGCTCCCAAACCTAAGATGAGTAGACCTTGAACTCTAAGCCTCTTGCTGTGCCCCCACCATGCTTCTCTCAAGGCTCTCACAATCCCTTACTGCACAGGCCTGGACTTGGGTCAGACCCTCACCCCAGCGGGGCAGAAGGTCTTGCTGCCAAGCCGCATGGGACACGCAGGTTCCTAACTGGCCCCAGGTACCACCCAATGAGCAGCAGCAGCATTTAGCTGGATGTCCACTCCAGGTCTGCCACTGTGCTAGGGTAAGGACAGCCCTGTGTTCATGGGACCTTACCACCCAGCAAGCCAGGCTGGGAAGGAGGGCACAGCCAAGCCACTCACCTCCTGCTTTGCTCCATGTTGAACGGCGTCTCATCCACCCAGTACCAATCCCCGTTAGTCCCTGCCTTGGTAAGACCAATCCAGAATGGAAGCCCATCTGCCGTCTTGTAGAGAAACTCCTGTGGGGAGCACAGAGGAAGTGAGCGGAGGCCCAGCCACTGCTACACCTTTCAGTTCCTACTTGTTGGCTACTCTTCACCTGTGCATAGCAGCGGCCCCTGAACTTGGCAATGATGCCCCATGAGACTTGCAGACTCACAGGTACAGACAGCATCCTCCCTCATTGCCTCCATGCCCAGGCCTGGAGCCCAGAGTCCACTTCCACGTCCTTGCTGCCCATTGCTTATCAGCTAACAAACTCGGAGCTTGTGCTTTTTAGTGAGGTGCTGGAGAACAGGGGGACGCAGCCTGCCGGGAGTGGCAGCAGAGGCCTGTAATCCCAGCACTTTGGAATCTGCGGCAGAAGATTGAGAATTCAAGGCCATCCTGAGTTACATACTGAGATCCTGTCTTAAAAACAAACGAATAACAGAACGGAAGGAAAGAAGGATTGAAAGATGGAAAATCAGCTAAACTGCAGAAAAGGGACATCAAGGGAATGGCCTGAGTGGAAATACCTAAATTACAGGAGACCAAAATTGTGCCAGCCCCTGGAAGGTGTGTTGTGCCTCCCTCCCTCCTTTACCCTCCAGGGCAGGCACGATTTTATCAATTCACTTAAGGTGAGGCCTAGGAAAGAAAGCCATCTCCCCAGGGCTCCAGGACAAAGTTGACGGCAGACAATGACATCGGCTAGTACAGACCTGGGCCCTCATCTGCTTCACTTCTCCGCCTCCCAGATCAATGAGCCCAGTCTACACTGCCACCAGGAAGGAGGCTTCCTGGGTCCCAGGGTATGGTTAATGCTGTTCACAAATATTTATATTTTCTGGCATGTGGAAAGAGCGTCCCCTTGCTGCCCTCCTTGAAGCTAGCAGGATTGTGTGACTGGCTCTTGCTGGGTACATGTAAGTAGAAATGACATGTTAATTGAGGGCAGGAGCTTTAACAGCCAACGAAGCTGGCAGTGTCTCCTTGCTGCTTCAGAAACTGTGGATGGATGTTGAAATAAAGCCTCTTGGTTTAGGACCTTGTTACCCACAATGAACAGAACCTCTGCTGTCCCCTGAGAGATGTGTAATATTCATGAGAAATAAACCTTTGGGCTGGGGAGGCTAGGAGATGGCCCAGTGGGTAAGGGCACTTACTACACAAGAATGAGTTTCTGAGTTCAAATCCCTGGCACCCATGTAACCCCAGCCCTGTGGAAGGCAGAGGCAGAGTATTGTTGGGACTTACTCTGTAGCTACCAGTCAGTGTTCAGGGAATGGGACAGTGATAGAACAGGACATTTGATGTCCTCCACACATGCACGAATGCATGCTCCTGTACATACACACATTCATATACGCCCAACACACACACACACACACACATGCAGAGAGAGAGAGAGAGAGAGAGAGAGAGAG